>PVKC010042423.1:0-11952 GCA_004027635.1 Crocidura indochinensis | reverse complement strand
AGAAAGAAAGAAAGAGAGAAAGAAAGAAAGAAAGAGAAAGAAAGAAAGAAAGAAAGAAAGAAAGAAAGAAAAGAAAAGAAACTAGTCAGAAATAGACCAGACCTCATGTCACACACAAAGTGGTGTGTCTATGTGTCTATATGACCAGAAACACAATATTCTAAGTGGTTGACCAGAATGCACTGAGAAAATTATTTCAAGAGGGTTTATTCCAAGAGGTTGACTGTAGAGAAATTGCCAGGCATGCTTTCTTAAATAACCCTAGAGTGTTCCTACTGTCTGTAATAAACACCCTAGTGCAAATTCAAATACAAGAAAAGGTAAATGTCACACATTGTTTTCTTGTTCCCAGGTCCACAAAATTCTTGTCCTTATGGACTCTCCAGCTGTAACTTCATTTTTTTACCTCCCACTGGACCAGTTGCAACATCATGCTCCATGCATGGGTTCCTTCTCTGCTAGAAGGAGAAGTTCCCTCCTTCTTTATTTAACCGCACCCCCTTTTTGCCTTCCTAATCACACCAGAGACCAATCCAGTAAGTCACCTTAAAGAGCCTAGATGCCAAATCAGAGAACCAGGAAAAACATTAGCCCTCTTGCCTAAGGAGGGTGAAAGATGTTCCCTAATTTTTTTGTTTCTCAAATTTCTGACCCTTTGCTCTTAAAATAACCTTAGTCCCAACTTAGTCTCTGTGGGAAAGAATAAATTGTGGAAATAACCCTATCTTTTTTGAAAGAGTAATATGGGAAAGGGGTCCATATTTGGAAGAAGAGACTGGAAAATTCAAAACAAAAGTCCCAGGGCTTATCCCCATGTAAACATGTAGAACCCAGAAAGCTTGGAAAGGAATCAGAGAACTTAATTATCACATAAACTGCCATTTAGTTCAAATTAAACCTGAGTGATCTATTTGCTGGACTTCCGCAAACAACATATCAAAGGCTGATTTGAGCTGACTTTGCAACTACTGCTCACAGAAGGGCAAACATAACTTGTAGTCTGAACCTAAATGGTTTGCTGAAAAATAATTTCCAGAATACCAAGCAATAGTCCAGTGGGCAGGGTGTATGTATGCCTTTGTGTGTGGCAAACCCAGGTTTGATTCCCAGCCTCCCATATTCTCCCTTGAGCCTTCCAAGTGTTATTCTTAAGTGCAGATCCAGGACTAAGCACTGAACATTGTTGGGTGTGGTTCAGAAACAAAACAAAACAAAATTTCTGGGAACAGAGTCCATGCCTTGTGACCAATTCCAGTTCATTTCTCAGCACCACAAGGTCCCCCAAACATTATTGTATAGTGTAGCCCCCAAAGTCCCCACATCACAGGTATGGTTTGAATGACCTCTGACTCTGCAGGCCAAACAGCAGCATATCCCAGGACCCTTGAATGGAATCACAGTCTATTCATTTGGCCAAGAATTGCCAGGAGAGGCCCCAGGCCTCTAGAACACTGCTTGGGAGATGAAGAAGTATTTTTCCCCAGAGAACTTTAACAAAATGTCATAAAATGTTCAATATGGCCCGAGGACAATCTCTGGATAACTCATCAGAAAAGTGCATGCCTTAGAAGCATGACAGCCCAAGCAACTACTCTCCTGAACCACCAGTCCATAGGGATCACAGCAACCTTATGTGTGACTCCCTTCCTCCCTCCCTCCCTTCCTTCCTTCCTCCCTCCCTTCCTTCCTTCCTTCTTCCCTCTTTTCCTTCCTTCTTCCCTTCCTCCCTTCCTTCATCCCTTCCTCCTTTCTTCCCTTTCTTCTTTCCTCCATCCCTCCTTCCCTCTTCCTCCCTCCCTTTCTTCCTCCCTTCGTTCCTTCCTCCCTTCTTCTCTCTCCCTCCCTCCCTCCCTCCCTTCTTTCCCCCTTTCTTCCTTCCTCACTCCCTCCTTTTCTTGCTCCCTCCCTCTGTCTCTTCCCCACTCTATCCCTCCAGTTCCCAAATAAACCTCAAAGATTTAGGAATGACTTTCTTTTCATGCAAATATCATTTCCTCCTCTCCAGCCTGGGTTCCACAACTCTCCAAGAAATCAGATGTCAGGGTTTATTTCCCATGTGAGACAGAATAAGTGGAACTAAGATTTGATTTGAGGATAACCTCATGGGACTTGTGAGATGTGAGGTCTGTGCCACATAGGACTCAGAGTAGACTCATCAGTCCTAAACCCCAAGGCATATCCCCAGGTAATCAAGGTGGGGAGAGATGGGTCTGGTAAACCCCTTTCTTTTTCTTTTTTTTTGGGGGAGGGGCACACACAGTGGTACTCAGGGGTTACTCCTGGCTGTCTGCTCAGAAATAGCTCCTGGCAGGCACGGGGGACCATATGGGACACTGGGATTCGAACCAACCACCTTTGGTCCTGGATCGGCTGCTTGCAAGGCAAACGCCGCTGTGCTATCTCTCCGGGCCTGTAAACCCCTTTCTTGAAGCTACCGCCTCTCATTCCTACTCCACATAAGCAAGCCATGGGAAGAATTCTATTCCTTGTGGGAGTCACATAACCCACCAGCAACATCACCCATCTGAGGAGAGAGAGAGAGAATGGGAAAGGTGAGATGTCTGAAATCACAGAAAAGTGAAACAATGAGTTACCTGGGACACCAACCCCCATACCTACAGGATTTCCTCTACTACCTTCTCTATTCATGAAAATAAGCACTTCAGTACTTACAAGATGATTGTTCCTGATATCTTCAATAAATGCTGCTGTATTTTGTGATCTATATGCCGTTTTCTTGAGGAGCACAAGACCCAGGAAAGGGACAGGCTGTGGTGGGTTGTGTCTTGGACTTGCATAGTTTATCACAGTCCACTCCATCCCCCTTTATGTTTTATCAGTGATGTGATTGCCAACCTTGTATCCATTATATTTATCTTCAATCATGCCTGAAACTGCATGGTCACTAAGGTTTTTGAAGTTAACATCTGACTAAAAAGTGTCACTCAGGGGCTAGAAAGATAAGAGTCTAATAGGGAAGGTGCTTTCCTTGCACACAGCAGACCTGGATTCAATTCCTGGCACCCCAGAGCCCTGTACATTTTATTCCTCAGTAATAATGCCTGACCAAAGTTGGTGTAACTCGAAAGCCACCTAAATTAAAAAAATAAAAAGTCACTCAAAATTATAGAATTAAGGGACCTTATATGAAGCTAAACATTGATTGAGCTAAGGATGTTTAGACCTTACATGTTAACATACTAATGGTGAGTGCACAGACAAGATTCTCTGTCAGCTGGCTTTCTTGGACCAATTGCTCATAAAATTTCTTTTTCTGATCACAAGCAATGTCAGTATTCCTGAGGATGCTCTCAGAAAATTTGACTGTGTTCCTCATGTGCTAAATAAAAAGGTAACAGGCAACGTTTCCTTCCTTAATCCTCTGTATTAAGTGAATCTATTCTTTAACCTACATCTGATCACAATTCCTAAGGTGAGAGAGAAAAGTAAAATGAAAATTTGGGCCGAGGTAAAATATCCTTCTTGTAGCCCCTTCCCCTACAACAGGGATCAAATGTAAAACCTTAAACTTAAATGGGCCTGTTATATTGGCAGATCAGGGGACAGAGGGTGGTGGTAATGGACTCCGAGTTCATTGGTGGAGGGAGGTTGACACTGGTGGTGGGAATGACCCTGGCTCACTGTATATCTGAAGTTCAACTATGAAGGACTCTGCAGATCACAATGGTTTCAATAAAATGCAAGACCTTCCACCTTCCTAATCTATCCCAAAGTCCTTCTTGACTGTAAAGGCTCTATGGGCATTCACCTCTTAGATAATGCTGAGGCCATGCTGGTTTGGCATCTGTCAGAGGGAGTAATAGGCACTTGCCTTGCACATGGTCAACCCATTTTCAGTCTCAGTTCTAAGCACCCCATAGCCTGAGCCCAGTAGAAATGATCCCTGGGTGCGGATCCAGAAGCATGCCCTGAGCACTCTGAGTATGACCCCCAAACAACTATAAGAAAAATAATAAAGAAAAAGTAAAAGAAAAAATGTCTGTGCTTAAACTGGGAAGAAATTGAAAGTAAGCACCCTCTCTGGCTTTCTTCTTCAGGGTAGCCCTGAAAACTCCAAAATAATGGAAACTCCTTTATCCATAGTGCAGAAGTAATTCATGTTGACACAGGAAAAGTTAACACAAAGAAAGTTAATTTTCCCCAAATCAGATTCCTGGTATTTTGACCCAGGCATCTAGTCTTATTCTATTCATCAAATAAGGGGAAAGCCCCAACGTCTACTGTGGCTTTTCTCAGTTCTCATAGTCCCACTGTGCATCTTTCTCTGATTCTGTGCATTCCTGGGTTCTTTTTGCCTTCTTTCACAATTATTTTCTTTAGTTCACTAACCTTGGCTGATCCACTTCAGAGGGTATTTTACGTACTGGTCCCCACACAGCAACCTCCTTACCCATGACTTAAAGCTATTCTCGTATTCTCTGTCAGTTTGTCCCCTTCAAACTGTTCTTCTTCATCCAGCACATATTTAATGAGTTGTTTGTACTCATCACAATCTGAGAAAACAGAGATAGCACCTGAATTCAAAGTTAGTTATACTTCTTACCTTCAATAAAGGAAGCTTGGTCCATAGAGGGAAAAACATGGGTTTCTCTCTTTTTTATTTTTTAAAAATTTTATTTATTTATTTATTTATTTATTTATTTTGCCTCAGCACTCAGAGGTAACTCCTGGTTCTCTCTGCTCTCTGTCTCTGTCTCTCTCTGTCTCTCTCTCTCTCTCTCTCACACTCACACCTGTTTATTATTGTTTTTATTTTTTATTTTATTTTTTTTCCTCAGCACTCAGGGGTTACTCCTGACTCTCTCTCTCTCTTTCTCTCTCTGTTTTTTCTCTCTTTTTTCTTTTTCTCTTTTTAATTTTTATATTATTTTTCTTTTTGGATCACACCCAGCAGTGCTCAGGGGTTACTCCTGCTCTCCCTACTCTCTCTCTCTCTCTCTCTCACTCCTGTTTTTTCTTTTTTTCTTTTTTGATTTCTTTTCTTTTTCTTTCTTTTTTTTGGGGGGGTCACACCCAAACACAACATACATACAACACCCTTCACCAATGCATATTTCTCACCAGTATAACATCCATGTCCCTCCCTCCTCATTTTCCTTCTCTCTTCTCTCTCCTCACTCTCTCCTCTCTCTTTCTCTCCCTCCCTCCCTCTCTCCCACTCTTACTCCCTCCTTCCCTCACACTCTTTTCTTTTTTATTATTTATGTTTTACTTACGTTTTTATTGCCAAACTTCTTTTTGCTTTATTTATTTATTTTTTGTTGTTGTTGTTTTGTTTGTTTTTGGATCACACCTGGCCATGCTCAGATCAGAAATCACCCCTGCCAGGCTGGGGGTGGCGGACCGAATGGGATGCCGAATTTCCAACCACAGTTCTGCTGCAAGGCAAACATTCTACCTCCGTGGTATCTCTCTGGCCCCTAAACTTCTTCTTAACTCCATATTTAAACAAACAAACAAACAGGGAGAGTGACAAGCAGACCTACCTAAAGAAAATATATTTAAATCCAATATATATATATACATATATATATACATTGTCACTTATTTATGAGCGGAAAAAAAATCGAAGCAAAGACGTGATATTTTCTCATACCAGTGAGAATGGCAAACACCAGAAAAATGGGAAACAACCGGTGCTGAAGGAAGAGGAGAGGCGTTAAAATTTTTGCTCACTATTCACTTTTTTATTCACTATTCCTTCAGTGTTTTTATTCACTATTCACTATTCCTTCAGTGTTCATTCACTATGAAATAGAGTTTCCATAGGACCCAGTGATTTTCCTACCTCTACGTAGGAAAGGCAAAATTTAATTATTTTCGTGTCTTTTTTTTAAAGAGTGATCATTTAATGTACCTGTTTTTTTGTTTTGTTTTTGTTTTGTTTTGTTTTTCACCCCCTCCAAATTGAATCAATGTATCTGTTTTTTATTACTTTCAATCAATCCTAATTTGGCATGTAGGATCTCTCTTTCTCTCTCTCTCTCTCTCTCTCTCTCTCTCTCACACACACACACACACACACACACACACACACACACACACACACACGCACACACGCACACACGCACACCTACCTGTTTTATCTTGTTTACTTTTTTGCCTTTTTTTGAGGGGGGTCACCCTGGCAGCGCTCAGGGGTTACTCCTGGCTCTCTCTACTCTCTCTTTCTCTCTCTCTCACACACACCTGTTTTTCCTCGTCTTTTCTTTCTTTTCTTTTTTTATTCTAGAGGGAGAGGGACAGAGGGAGGGAAGAGAGAGAGAACAGAGAGAACAGAGAAAGGACAGTGAACATTGCCTACCCTAGCTTCACGAGGAGTGACTACCCCCATTCCAGAGCCGTTTTTTTTTTATTTTCTTATCTTCTAAGTAGGGGTTCCCGGATTTTTCTGTAAAACTAGGAAGAAAGGAAGAAAGAAAAGATGGAGGACCTGGGGTCCTGTGGTCCTGGATGTATTGGTGGGGAAAAATAATGACAGAGATACACCTACAAGCCAAATGTCAGCCAAGGACCCTTTCCCTAAATGTAGGGTTGGGAGAAGATCTCCAATAGCAGAAAAGTCCAGGAGTTCTCTGGAAAGGTTTAGAATGTAGATTGGGTTGTTTACTGAGTGACTGAGTGACTTGACTGACTGACCCACTGGCTGACTTTTGACTGACTTACATATGTATTCGTGTACATGTATGTATTTACCTACTACTACTGCTGCTGCTAATAATAATAATAGTAATAATAATAATAATAATTTTACAACACAGGCAGGTCCCTCCTTCCTCTAGAATTCAACTTTCTTTCATCAAACAAACAACATACCCAAACATTTTTCTAGGGGCCAGAGGGACAGTACTAACTTTTCAATGCCTGGAGCAGTGCTCTGAACACAGTAGGTACTGAATTAACACATGAGTGAATGCAGGCACTGTCTCTGGGGAAAGCATTGACACCTGAGGGTGTAGAATTTTTGATCCATTGTAAATTCTTATTTGCAGGATAATCAAGTTCTCTTTACTGGCTTCAGTGAGTCATCTGTAACTTTATGGGAGTTGGGAGAGACTGACAGTAGGAATAATATTGCATCAGGGGTAAAAATTGGACTAATATGCCTCTTTGAAAAATTTTTGGTTCACCTTTTGACTTTTTGATCCTAAGATTTCATTATTTTTTTGACTTCACTATTTAAGTGCTTTATTTTACTCCACAGTGAATTGTTTGCTTTTACATATTACATGAAATATAGCCACAAAGTTTGGATATATATATATATATATATATTTCATATATAGATTTCATTATTTAAGTGTTTTATTTTACTCCATAGTGAATTGTTTGCTTTTACATATTACATGAAATCTAGCCACAAAGTTTGGTGGTATATATTTGCATATATAGACATATATACATATCAGAAAACAATATAAAAACCCTTGGTATTCACTCTTCTTTTCTTCCTTACTTTTGTTGCTATGACAAGTAGGGTGGAGTAAGGGGTTGTTTGGTGTGTTGCATTGCTTACATACTTCATTAAGGTGCACGCACACATACACTGGGTTGTGGCAATTATAAACACACTCTTTCTTGCTTTGCTGGAGACCAAAAATAGTGCTGTTGAGATCACATATTATGTGGGGTCATGCCTGAGATGAAACAGTCTCATGCTTGCAAGGCAGACATTCTGCTATTGAGCTTTCCCCAACTCCCCCAAAGTAAATCTTGATGTTTTCAGTCTATCAATTATTCTGTTGGCAAATTTGTAATTTATGCAGGCAAGCCAAGGAGAAGGGCACTGAAACCAGCTTTACTTATATATATTTTTTCACCTGTTATTTAAAAGAATCGATCAAATCCAGTAGATGAATTTTTACCTGTTATTTAGAGAAAGATTTGAGCTTGAATCAATATGATATTTTGTTTTGCACATATTGAAAATCATTCTATTGTTGTTACTAATTACTTCCTGTGCCCCAAATTATTTACAGGATTATTTACAACAGTTTTTTTCTAATTTCTAATATCATCAGCACTCTATTTGTCAATCATATAGATGAAGGTCCATAGATTACTATTCCCCTGGTTCAGTCTAAGAATGTGTTTAAGAACTGGTGCTGGCAAGAATGAGTGAATAAAGATGAGATAGCACTTAGAAACCCTACTTTTGACCTTCAGGAGACTTTAAACATGTCTAAATAAAAAATAAACACCTCTTTCCAATGAAGATGTCAATGTTTTTAGATCACGTAAATTAAATGCCTACTGTTATATGCCATGTGAAGAAGAAATGCAAAGTGACATTCCTTCTTATTTGCTTAGACAAGTATACAAATAAGTAATTGAGTGCAGAATGTGGCTTGCATTGTGGTATTGAGTAATTAGTTATCCGTTGGGCTTAAGCAAAGTGTTCAATAAAGCTTTAAGGAGAAAGTGATTTTGGGAAATCTTCTAAAAGAATGTAGAAGTTAATCCTGGTTAGATCTCTGACACAAATGGTTCCCAGAGTAGGATCAGGAATACCGTATTTGCCGGCATATAAAATGACTGGGCATATAAGACGACCCCCTAATTTTGCAGTTAAAACATAGGTTTAGGCCTATATTCACTGTATCAGACAGAATGTTCCTGTGCTGCAACTGTATGTACCACAGTGAGCCAATCACAACAAGCAAAGGTTCAAAGGGTACACTGCAATAGACTTCTCTCTGACTCTGGCCCATTTGAGCAGGCTTTACAGTGTAGATTAGGGTCCAGAACATTGTCTAATTTGCATGCATCAAAAGCCTGCTTGGATTGGCCGAGTTAGAGAGGTCCAAGCAGCCTTGCAGTGATTGGTGCAGGATCGAGTTGGAAAATTCGTTTTGTGGCAATATCCAGATGACTTTCGTTTAGTGGCATATCAAGACGTTTTTCGGGATATACTCGGCATATAAGACGACTCCCGATTTTTAGTTGACTTTTTTTCGTTTCAAAAGTTGTCTTATACGCCAGAAAATAGGAGTAATTTCTTTTTTTTGCTTTTGCTTTTTTTTTGGGGTGTGTGTGTGTGGGGGGTCACACCTGGCAGCGCTCAGGGGTTACTCCTGGCTCTATGCTCAGAAATCGCTCCTGGCAGGTTCGGGGGGACCATATGGGATGCCAGGATTCGAACCACAGTCCTTCTGCATGCAAGGCAAACGCCTTACATTCATGTTATCTCTCCAGTCCCAGGAATAATTTCTTATCATCATTAAATATGGCCTAAAAACAAAGAGAGAAACTAACAAAATAATTTAAGCAAACCTCTCTTCTTTGTCTTAACCATGCATATATAACACTTTTGCTGAATGGTTCAATTTACATGTACGACTTCTCTACACAGATAGTAAAGTATCTCTGTAATGTTTTTCTATATGCTCACAATAGTCACAGGCTAAAATGGGAGGATTCTGAAAATAAATAGAAATTTAGAGAAATGGGTGCTGGAATTCTGGATTTCTGAATCATAGTGCCATGATTTCTGAATCATAAGTTACCTATCAAATACCATTATTAAACTGTGAGGCAAAGAAGAAATGTTTTGCTATGTTAATCTCCTGAATTTGAGTTCTTTTTAAATGTGATAGTTTTCTTTTATTAATAAAGAGAAGAGTTCAGTTCACCTCAGTTTTCCATGTTTTTTTTATTAATTTTTTAATTTTTAATTATGAGAACAAGGATGCAAAGAAAGAGGACAAGGTAAAGTTACAGTGGAAGGACAATCACCCATAAACAGAATTCTCAGTAGTCCCATTGCTGATATCTTAATTTTGAACTTTCAGTCAAAGAACATTAAGAAAAATAAAACAGAACCATGTACAATTACTTTGTCCCTCAAGTCCCCAGATTGTAGTGCATAATATTTCTTAGTATCACACAAAACAATCTAAAGACATAAGACTTATATAACTCCTTAAACATTGAAGGAAAAGTACTTGTTTACATTTTCATGCACATGCCTATTAGTTTAAGTTAACCTCAAAAGTTTAAGTGGGTTGTTTTTCTTAAGGATCAGAGTCAAAGGAGCACAGTAAAAACAGTGTTAGAGTGGCAATTATTTTTTTTTAGAGTGGCAATTATTGTTTGCATAGGCTCACCAAAATATGAGGGACATGAAAGGAAACGCTGTGGCCTAAATACAAAGAGACCATACTCCTGAAGTTTCCTGGCATAAGACCAACTCTAGGCTCCAGGCAAATTAGTTTGTCCAAACCAGGTCATTGTTCGTTGCCTATACACTTTTATTTTTTACACAGTCTCTGTTGTTGATATCATGTTTCTGTATTAAAAATCCTGGAATCTGCATATCCTATATTGCAGTCAGGATGATTAAGAGCGTCCTCTCATTTCACCTCAACTTAAAGGGCAATGAAGAGAACCCTGTCCTGTAGAGCAGGTCATTGTTGTTGTCAGGTCTTCTTAGTGTTAAGGGAAGTCTCTTTTGAGCAGGTTGATGTCAGAGCCGTGGTAGGGTCTTCCCTGGTAGAAGATTGCTTCCAGATGTTGCTATAAAGAACCTTGGATGTTTCGTAGATAGTTTTCCTGGTTCAGGGGTGTTCACTTCAGTTTTACAACTAAGAAAAGATGTTATTTATAGAAAATAAAACTTTGATGGAGAAAGTGGTAAGGAGATAATGGAAAACATCACTTAAGGTACCTCATATAACTCTAGAGTCCCTCTACTTATTACTGTCCAGGATAGCACTTAAACATAAAGGACAGAGGATTGACTGCCTCATAAGGACAGTACATAAACTATTTTTAATATCCAGCTATTAAGTGAAGACAAACAGTTGGAAAAACACTTTGCCTTTGAAGATAATGACCTATGATTATATTTTCTTCAAAAGATGGCTGAAAAATTGTCTTTCGGGTTGTGTTTGGAGATGACATATCTTCTATTTTCTCTTAACTAGTACGGATCTTTCCATTTTTTTTCTTTCTATAATTCTGCTGCTTGAAGTAAGATCTGTGTAGTAGCAACTTGGAAGATAGGCAGAATACCAGGCTCTATGACTAGTCTAATGAATTCAAATCTTTATTTTAACACAATCTCCAAAGTATTCTATGCACATTGCATTTTTTAAGAAGGTTGATCTATAGCATTGATATGCTCTGAGATTTGTTTTTAAGAAAGAGTTTTCCAGCACCTTTTATTTCTTCCAGCTAATAATATCTTCCTCTCTCTCTCTCTCTCTATATATATATATGAGATATATATAAAGATATAAAGATAGGAGAATATATATGCTCCTTTCTTTGCCAAACCACAGTCTGCCTTAGTTCATATAAATCTTCCTTGATTCATTTATAGCCTGCCTTCATTTTTCTTTTCATTTTCTTCCATTCTAGACTAAGATGTTGGTAAACCAAACAAGTATAAACTTTAGTAAAACAGATATTTCTTTCAAAACATTATTTAATAAGCACCCTAGTGCTTAAGTCTTATTTAATTAAAGTAACATATTAAACCTAGGTACTGAATGAGGAACATAGGACATGTGCACAAAAATAGTCAACTATTATTGAAGTTTGACTGTGACAAACCATCAGAAATCTCTTCTTAATTTTATATTTCTCCCATTTTACAATGGCTTTATAAATGATTACATCTGACAACTTTTAATCCATGTATGAGTGATCATTGGAGATGAGGGTTTTGGAAGAATCCTATGTATATTGTCCTTCTCTGTGCTCATTCCTTTACCTGCGTTTTAATCAACAGATCTGCCATACACTGACAGTCTTTCATTACCTGCTCTATTCAAAGTGTCAGGTTTTTTTTTTACTGCTGTTACATGATAAACAGTAAGGATGCAACCCCTACCACAAAAACAGATTTATTAATAAAAAGCTGACATTTTGTACTTTTGCAGAATATCAAAGTAATTAGTTTTTTTTCTTTTTCTTTTTCTTTTTTTT
>PVKC010042422.1:0-11973 GCA_004027635.1 Crocidura indochinensis | reverse complement strand
TTTTTTTTTTTTTTTTTTTTTTTTTTTTGCTTTTTGGGCCACACCCAGTGTCGCTCAGGGGTTACTCCTGGCTATGCGCTCAGAAGTCGCTCCTGGCAGACACAGGGGACCATATGGGAACCGGGGGATCGAACCGTGGTCCGTCCAAGGATAGCGCGGTAAGGCAGGCACCTTACCTGCAGCGCCACCGCCCGGCCCTCAGTATTCTGAGTGGAGCAAGAAAGACTCTCTCTCGGACAGTGTCTTATAGAGTTGGAGAAGACAACAGGCTCAACAGTTCAGTTCTAGGGCCTGAGTGGGCAGTGTTGCTCAGGCCTTGAGATACGTGGACTACTTGGGACACCCTGATAATGCTTGGGGGTCTGACAATGCTTGTGGGAACATGTAATACTGGGAATCAAACTGGGCTTAGCAACATGAAAAGTATGTATCTTTAACTCCTTTACTATCTTCTTAATCCTACTTATAACTTGCAACTTGCATGTTTTCAAATGTTGAACCTTTTGTTTATGTTTTTGGGTTACACCCAGCTGCGCTCCAAGGTTACTCCTGACTCTACACTCAGAAATCGCTCCTGGCAGGTTCAGGGAACTATATGGAATGCTGGTATTCAAACCCACCATCTTTCTGCATGCAAGGCAAATGCCCTGTTTTCATGCTATCTCTCTGGCCCCAAATGTTCAACCTTTTATTTTATTTTTTAAAGGTTTGTTTGTTTGTTTATATATTGGTTTTTGGGCCACACCTGGCAAAGCTCAGGGTTTACTCCTGGCTCTGTGCTCAAAAATTGCTCCTGGCAAGCTCGGGGGACCATATGGGATGCCAGGAATTGAACTGGGTCCATCCTGGTTTGGCCACATGCAAGGCAAATGTCTTACCACTGTGCTATCTCTCTGGTCCATTAACCTTTTATTTTAAAATGAGTTAATTCAGTTATGTTGTTCATTAAGACAAACATTTAGCTTTTAATTTTTATTTAGATATTAAATAAAAATAAGTTAATTTAGTTAAGCAGTACTCAGAAGGCCTGGGTGCCTCTTCAGTGATTCTTGGTCAATCATGCCTTCGCTTCAATGTGAGACCCAAGGATATGGTGCTGCTTGGATCCTGTGTGCTGGAAAGTGTTCAGTTAATCCTAGCAGTGCTCAGTTGCCTCCATGGTTACACTCAGAAATACTCCAGAGACCATGTTGTACCAGGAACTAAATTGAGGTTTGCCCATGCAAGGTATGCACAATAATCTTTGTACTATATATCCAACCCTAAAACTTTTTATTTATAGTACAACAAATTAAATTCAGGGTCCTTTTCAAGCCTATTGGATTTTTTGTTTGTTTGTTTTGGGTCACACCCAGCAGAGCTTAGGGGTTACTTCTGGCTCTGCACTTAGAAACCGCTCCTGGCAGACTTGGGGACCATATGGGATGATGGGATTCAAATCACCATCTGTCCTGGGTCAGCTGCGTGCAAGGCAAACACCCTATTGTTGTGCTATCTCTCAGGCCCCAGCCTATTGGATTTAATTATTTTAATTGAGAAATATAATATATAAAAATACATAACATGTAAAGTTAGAGTTGAAATAGATATTACAGTAAAACTGTAACCCAGGTCAAGAAAAGTGGAAGAATGAGATTAGGTCAATATTTGTATGTAGGTTGTCAAAACAGTGTTGTGGTCCTGCCTTGCTTTAACATTCTAAAAAAATCATGTAGAGATGCTGGGCATGAATCAAGTCCCAGCCACCCCCAGTTGAGAAGCACTTCTTTTTTTTTTTTTTTTTTGGTTTTTGGGCCACACCCAGTGACGCTCAGGGGTTACTCCTGGCTATGTGCTCAGAAGTCGCTCCTGGCTTGGGGGACCATATGGGAAATCGGGGGATCGAACTGCGGTCTGTCCTAGGCTAGCGCTGACAAGGCAGGCACCTTACCTCCAGCGCCACCGCCCGGCCCCAAGAAGCACTTCTATTCCTGCTCACATCTGCCCTTCCAGGGGTACATAGTGCTGGAGGGAGCAGGTACTAAGAAATTATCAGTGTGCCTGGCAATGCCCACAGCTACAGTATCACCTCTTTCTGCTTTCTTTGCAGGTTTGGCCAGTATATCTTTTGTTCCAAGTTGCTCACCTATGGGGTGGCCTAGACTAGTTGTTGACAAATGATCCACAGGTATGAAGAGTTTGAAAAGCAATGTTATGCAAAAGCAGTTATAACCAGTGTATAGACAAGTGTTGGTCTGCAGATGTTAAACAGCAGATTAAACTGCAGATGTTAAACTGACTTAGACTTTTCCCCTGAGGTTCTTTAATCCCCTGACTGATCAGACCATTGTTGGCTATGGATTGTAATAAAGATATTAATCATAGGGGTGATTGGGGAAGGGTCAAGCAAAACTTAATGATAGTTCTATGCCATAGATTGTGTTTTATTTTTGGATGCTCTTGATTATATCATACTCTATTTTTAACTTACAGTGTGATTTAGAGCACAAGTTCATCATTAATACAAGTGTTTCAACTCCAAGGAAAGCCTGAACACTCGTCATTCAGAGGTGTGGGGAGAAGCCAGCCACAGCAATGGTCTCGCCTGAGATATAGGCAGCATCAGGGGAGCACAGGAAGGACACCAATCCTGAGCAGTCCTCAGGTACCCCCTCTCTGTATGGGAAGAAGAAGAGGGGCTGAGATGAGGTCTTATCCCCCTTAGTCTGGGCCCTTGTAGGACAGAGTCAGGTCAAGACCCCCATGTGGATGAGAGAGGGGTGATGGGAGGAGAGGGACCATATTTCTGGGAGGTAGCTCATCACTGGACTGGGGAACCCACTAGAACTCAGAAAGAGGAAGGAGTAAGAACCTTGAGAGGGCACCAGGGGATATTTGAAGTCATGTTGGCCCAAATCCATGAAGGGCACTGTCTTGCCAACAACCTACCTCTGAATTGCTTCTCTTTCTTTAATTATGTTCCATGCGGCTGGTTTTTCAGAAATCTAAATGACGGACCAACAGTTAGTGCTACTTAGACACTTCCTGGCAGCTGTATCCCACAGACCTAGACCCTCAAGTGGTATGACTTTGTTTAATGGTGAGGCAGGTGAGGGAGGGACCCATCCCACAGAGAACTGATTCCTATTCTTCTGTTAGGTAGAGACTGCTAAGTACCCGAACTGTGGCTCAGAATCCAGGAGGGATAGGGTTGAGGCTGTGCCTCCAGATTAAAGAGTATAGATCTCTTTAACCAGAGTCTTTTCAGGGACAAGACAGTGATAGGGGGTGGGGATGGGTCCAGGAACTGCTTTGATACTCACTGCTTTTTTAATAAAGTCTGTCTGGATGAGTCCCGGTGCTATGCAGTTCACACGGATGTTCTTTGGAGCCAGTTCCTTGGCCAGAGTTTTGGTGAGTCCTAATATGGCAGTTTTACTGATATTGTAGACTCCTAATTCCTATGGAAAGAAATAGACTAGAATTGGGGGAAAGGAAGAGACCTGAGTCTCCCAATATCTGTTTGAATGCCTTTTTCTATAAAGATATCAGAATTTAAAATTAGAATTGTCATAGAACCCAGCAATTCCACCGGTATGAGTCTATCCAAAAAAAAAAAAATAAGATCAATTAACTCAGAGAGTTATACCCCTTCAGTATTTGTTAGAATTATCTATATAGTAGCTATGTTATGGAAACAAAGTGTCTTGTTGAAAGGTGATTGCATAAAGAAGATGTGGCATAAATAGACAATGGAATAAGATTAACCTATTAAAAAGATGAAAACATGGGAGCCGGGAGGTGTCGCAGGAGGTAAGGTGCCTGCTGCCTTGCCTGCGCTAGCCTAGGACGGACCACGGTTCGATCCCCCGGTTCCCATATGGTCCCCTGTGCCTGCCAGGAGCGACTTCTGAGCGCATAGCCAGGAGTAACCCCTGAGCGTCACTGGGTGTGGCCCAAAAACCAAAAGAAAAAAAAAAAGATGAAAACTTGCCAATTGCTAAAAAATGGAAGGAACTTGAGGAAATGATCTCAAGTAAAATAAATTAGGAGAAATAGTGGATAACTGCATCTAAGTATGCAATATAAATGAATAAAATTGATGAATGGGGAAAAACTGGATACTGACAACAAAACAAATGCTATCAGAGGGGAAGAAGGTGGAGAAAGGATAGCAGGGGTTTAAGTGAGGTCAGTGGATGTTAATTTAAATGTATTAAAATAAACCAACCAATTGCTCCAGATCATGTGTGTGTGTGAGAGAGAAAGAGAAAGAGAGTAAGGGAAAGGGAGAGAGGGAAGGAGAGAATAGGAAGGAGGGAGGGAGAGAGAAAGAGAGAGAGAGGATAGTTTTCACTAATTGTACTGTATACTCTACCCTAATTGGGAAGAGAATTTTGTATATGGGTAGTTCTGAGAAAGTAATTGTCAAAGCTTGGCTATGTTTTTTTTTTTTTTTTGGGGGGGGGGCACACCTGGCAGTGCTCAGGAGTTACTTCTGGTTTTGTGCTGAGAATTCCTTTCTAGATACTAGAAGGACCATATAGGATACAGAGTAGCTCAGCAGCATGCAAGGCAAATACCCTACCCACTCTGCTATTGCCCCAGCTCCAAACCTTGGGTTTTTCTATGCACCCAATTTTCCAAATGAAATGGGAATAATTTCCCTCTTGCTAAATCTGGTGCTGCGGACAATTACAATTACTTTATTTTTTCAGTGCTGGGGATAAAACCCAGGACTTGACACAAGTAAGACAAGTTGCTCTACTACTGAGCCCTCCAACCCAACCCCTGCCCCCAACAGTCAGACTTACAACAGTTGGGTTATAGGCTGCAACTGAGGAGACCAGGATCACTGAGCTTTGCCTGGAAGAGAGAGATGAAGAAGACTGTGGGGATGGTGGGGAAATATATGAATTGAAGGCAGAGACCCATGTTTATGGCTGAAAATATAGGTGGAAAGCAGAGGAAGAGACATTACTCTGGACCTCGTGGACATAAATATTTCTATTTTTTAAAAGGTCTTCAGTAATGTTTCTCTAATTATGTCTGTAAATACATTTGTGCTTTGAGTTTCTTTTGTTTTTACAAGAAAAATTTTGGCTACAGACCATAATTATTTAAGTTATAGAGAAGATCCAGTTTTCCATCTTTTTAGTTTTGTAAATTATATCATTGTAAAGAATTTACCTGTTTTCTTGCAATTTTAGATTATATCTGATACAAAGACTTCTTTGGCATTATCATTTTCTTATTTTACTTTTTTTTTCAAAGATTTTAGGTTAGTTTTTTTAAAAAAACAAAATATTCATTTAAGCACCATAATTTTTTTCTTAAATTTTTGTCCCCAAATTTCCAATACAGACCAGGTAAGGGTCTGGGTTGAAGTGTATATGGGGTGCATTTACTGTACCTCCTCTTTCTATACAGTC
Organism: Crocidura indochinensis; assembly: GCA_004027635.1. Classification (NCBI taxonomy): domain Eukaryota; kingdom Metazoa; phylum Chordata; class Mammalia; order Eulipotyphla; family Soricidae; genus Crocidura; species Crocidura indochinensis. The sequence goes on along the minus strand of PVKC010042422.1, from coordinate 6,562 downwards.
AGTGTGAAGAACACAGCCTGTGGTAAGAATTGGGAGGCCTTATATTTTTTTTCTTTTAGTTTTTTAATTTTGTTGTATGTTTTTTTTTTAACTTTTTTTTAACACCTCCTACACCATTGCAACTTTCCCACTACCAATGTCCCAAATCTCCCTCCCTCACAACCCACCCCCACCTGTACTTCATACAGGCTTTCCAGTTCCCTCATTCATGAATAAGATTAGCATAGTTCTCTGTGTAGTTATCTGTGCAGTTATCTGTAGTTATCTGTGTAGTTATCTGCACTCATCACTCATTGTGGTGAGCTTCATGAAGTGAGCTGGAATTTCCAGCCTCCTCTCATTGTCTTTGATGATTGTTGCAAAAATGATTTTTATTTTTCTCAGAACCCATAGATGAGTGAGACAATTCTACGTCTCTCTCTCTCTCCCTCTGACTTATTTCACTCAGCATGGTAGATTCCATGTACATCCATGTATATGAAAATTTCATGACTTCATCTCTCCTGACAGCTGCATAATATTCCATTGTGTATATGTACCACAGTTTCCTTAGCCATTCGTCTGTTGAAGGGCTTCTTGGTTGTTTCCAGAGTCTAGCTATTGTGAATAGTGCTGCAATAAATATAGGTGTGAGAAAGGGGTTTTTGTATTGTATTCTTGTGTTTTTAGGATATATCCCTAGGAGTGGAATAGCTGGGTCGAATGGAAGCTCAATTTCCAAATTTTGGAGGAATCTCCATATTGCTTTCCATAGAGGTTGAACTAGACAGCATTCCCTCCAGCAGTGGATAAGAGTTCCTTTCTCTCCACATCCCCACCAGCAATGATTATTCTCATTCTTTGTGATGTGCGCCAATCTCTGTGGTGTGAGGTGGTATCTCATCGTTGTTTTGATTTGCATCTCCCTGATGATTAATGGTGAGGAGCATTTTTTCATATGTCTTTTAGCCATTTGTATTTCTTTTTTATCAAAGTATCTGTTCATTTCTTTTCCCCATTTTTTGATGGGGTTAGATTTTTTTTCTTGTAAAGTTCTGTCAGTGCCCTGTATATTTTGGATATTAGACCCTTATCTGATGGGTGTAGAGTGAATAGTTTCTCCCACTCGGTGGGTGAATCTTGTATTCTGGGCACTATTTCTTTTGAGGTGCAGAAACTTCTCAATCTAATATATTCCCATCTGTTGATCTCTGCTTCCACTTGTTTGGAAAGGGTAGTTTCCTCCTTGAAGATGCCCTTCGTCTCGATGTCATGGATTGTTTTACTGACGTGTTGTTCTATATACCTAATGGTATCGGGTCTGATATCGAGGTCTTTAATCCATTTGGATTTCACCTTCATACATGATGTTAACTGGGGGTCTATTTTCGCTTTTTTGCAAGTGGCTAACTAGTTCTGCCAGCACCACTTGTTAAAGAGGCTTTCCCTATTCCACTTAGGATCTCTTGCTCCTTTGTCAAAAATTAGGTACTTGTATGTCTGGGGGACAATGTCTGAGAATTCAAGCCTATTCCACTGATCTGAAGGTCTGTCTTTATTCCAATACCATGCTGTTTTAATAACTGTTGCTTTATAGTACAGTTTGAAGTTAGGGAAGGTAATGCCTCCCATTTTCCTTTTCCCTAGGAGTGCTTTAGCTATTCTAGGGTGTTTATTGTTCCAGATGAACTTCATAAGTGCTTGATCCACTTCTTTGAAGAATGTCATGGATATCTTTATAGGGATGGCATTAAATCTATATAATGCTTTGGGGAGTATTGCCATTTTAATTATGTTAATCCTGCCAACCCATGAGCAGGGTATGTGTTTCCATTTCCGTGTGTCCTCTCTTATTTCTTGGAGGAGGGCTTTATAGTTTTCTTTGTATAGGTCCTTCGTGTCTTAAGCACCATAATTATAAGCATGATTGTAGTTGGGTTTCAGTCATAAACAGAACACCCCCTTTTACCAGTGCAACATATCCACCACCAATTTCCCCTATCTCTCTCCTCCCCCACCCCTGTCTATATTCAAGACAGACATTCTATTTCTCTTATTCATTAATATTGTCATGCTAGTTGTTAGTGTAGTTATTCTTCTTTGTGGTGAGTTTCATATTGTGAGCCAGTCCTTCTGGTCCTTCCAGTCCTTAACTCTATTGTCTCTGGGATTATTACAATAATGTCATTACTTAAAAAAAAAACCTCATAGATGAGTGAGACTATTCTGTGTCTACCTCTCTCCCTCTGACTTATTTCACTCAGCATAATAGATTCCATGTTCATCCATGTATAGGAAAATTTCATGACTTCATCTCTCCTGACAGCTGCATAATATTCCATTGTGTATATGTACCACAGTTTCTTTTTTTTTCTTTTTTTTTGTGGGGGGGCACACCCAGTGACGCTCAGGGTTTACTCCTGGCTATGCGCTCAGAAGTCGCCCCTGGCCTGGGGGACCATATGGGGCACGGGAAATAGAACCACGGTCTGTCCAAGGCTAGCGCGGTAAGGCAGGCACCTTACCTTCAGCGCCACCGCCCGGCCCGTACCACAGTTTCTTTAGCCATTCCTCTGTTGAAGGGCATCTTGGTTGTTTTCAGAATCTGGCTATTGTAAATAGCACTACAGTGAATATAGGTGTGAGGAAGGGATCTTTGAATTATGTTTTTGTGTTCCTAGGGTATCCTTAGGAGTGGTATAGCTAGATCATATGGGAGCTCAATTTTCAGTTTTTGGAGGAATCTCCATATTGTTTTCCATCAAGCCTAGACTAGATGGCATTCCCACCAGCAATAAATAAGAGTTCCTTTCTCTTCACATCCCCACCAGCACTGCTTGTTCTTGTTCTTTGTGATGTGCACCAATCTCTGTGGCATGAGATGGTACTTCATAGTTGTTTTGATTTGCAACTTTCTGATGATTAGTGATGTGTAGCATTTTTTATGTGCCTTTTGGCTATTTGTATTTCTTTTTTTGTCAAAGTGTCTGTTCATTTCTTCTTCCCATTTTTGATGAATTACATGTCTTTTTCTTGTAAAGTTCTGTTAGTACCTTGTATATTTTGGAGATTAGCCCTTATCTGATGGGTATTGGGTAAATAGTTTCTCCCACTCAGTGGGTGGCTCTTGTATTCTGGGCACTGTTTCCTTTGAGGTGCAGAAGCTTCTCTGCTTAATATATTCTCATCTGTCTATCTCTGCTTCTACTTGTTTGGAGAGTGCAATTTCCTCCTTGAAGATGCCTTTAGTCTCAATGTTGTGAAGTGTTTTACGTATGTGTTGTTCTATAAACCTTATGGTTTCAGGTCTGATATCCAGGTCTTTAATCCATTTGGAGTTTACCTTTGTGCATGGTGTTAGCTGGGGGTCTGAGTATGCTTTTTTTTTTTTTTTTTTTTTTTTTTTTTTTTTTTTTTTTTTCATTTGGCTAACCATTTTTCCCAACACCCCTTTTTAAAGAGGTTTTCCTTAAAAAAAAAAAAAAAAAGAGGCTGTCCTTGCTTCGTTTTGAGTTTCTTGCCCCTTTATCAAAGAATAGCTGATTGTATATCTGGGAAACATTCTCTGAATACTCAAGTCTAGTCCACTGATCTGAGGGTCAGTCTTTATTCCAGTTCCATGCTGTTTTAATAACTACTGCTTTGTAATACAATTTAACATTGGGGAAGGTAATGCCTCTCATATTCATTTTTCCAAGGATCACTTTAGCTATTTGGGGGTGTTTATTGTTCCAAATGAATTTAAGTTATTTAAAGAAAATGCATCACATAGTTGTCATAATTGATCATAATACATTTGTTTCAGGAAGACCAAAAGCAAAGTTATAAAAAAATAGAAAATTGAAAGAAAAACTAGAGAGATGGAAGAGAAAGAAGAAAAAGTTCAGTAGCAAGTATATTTTTTAAAATTAAATCACAATGAACTCATTTAAGCACTAGCAGAAGGTTTAGTAAGCTCTTTTTTTTTTTTAAGGATAAAAGTTAAAGAAATACAGTAAAAATGGTAACATTACTATTTTTTAGGGCCATTTAATGTTTTCAGGATTCATAATGATGTCCTTTATTTTTATTCTGAACATTGGTTATTTCTCTTTGGAATTTTCATTCTTGTAGGGCCCTTTAATGTTTTCAGCATTCATAATGATGTCCTTTATTTTTATTCTGAATATGGGTTACTTACACCTTGTCTCTCCTCCCTCCCCTTCATCTTATCCATGTTCAATTTGTCAAAAATGTTATTTATTTATTTATTTATTTATTTTTTTGGTTTTTGGGTCATACCTGGCTGTGCTCAGGGGCTCCTCCTGGTTCCATGCTCAGAAATCACTCCTGGCAGGCACAGGGACCATATGGGATGCAGGGATTCAAACCACCATCCTTCTGAATGAAAGGCAAATGCCTTACCTCCATGTTATCTCTCTGGTCCCCAAAAATGTTACATTTTTAAAAAAATTTTTATTGTGATCAAAGTGCATTACAAATCTTTCTCTGCATCATTTATGGTACATAGTGACAAATGTTACATTTTTTAAAGTAACTTTTTTTTTTAGTTTCTTAGTTTAGGTTGCCTAAATATTATTTTAATTTCCATTGCTTGGATGAAATAGTTAACTGCTCTTTCACCACAAAAGTGTCTAAGGTAGAGTGAGTTTTAGCTCCTTCATTTTTTTTGCTTTTTATTATTTAATTTCTTCTACTTTTTCTTCATTTACATTTGTATATTTTATTTTATTTTACATTTAAAATAATATAATATTCTTGCTTGTTAACCCATCCCCCATTCTTCCTGTAACCTTATCTGCTAACAATGCCTGCCCATTTCTGGGAGGGGCAGGGAGGATTGATTAGACAATTTTGGAGGATGGAAGGAGCAGGATGAGAGATGGCTGAGAGACAATGTACAATGCAGGGCTGAATAGGAATCCAGTGTAAAAGGTTATGTTAGGCCACACATGGTGGCTAGGACCTTGAATAAAGATGATATCTCCTGAAACCTGTCTGTGGATTTCCTTGTCACTACCCTGAAACCTCAGACCCGACAGCTGGAGGGGGTTGCAGACACGTGGTCCTGGGCTGGAAGAGAAAGGTCTCTCATCCCTCCATCACCATCCACCACCATCCAGCCCATCCAAGGGCTGTTATGCAATACTTGCTCAGACAAACTCATGGAAATCTCAAGCAGTTTGGCAAAGATGCCTGTCCTGGGAACATTATTCTGAAAATCATTAGCAGGTTTGTGGTTCTTGAAAATATTGATGCTAGATGAAGCCATCAAGGGGATAAGAAATCTAAGGAGGGGCCAGAGAGATAGCATGGAGGTAGGGTGTTTGCTTTGCATGAAGAATTATGGTGGTTCAAATCTCAGCATTTCATATGGTCCCCTGAGCCTGCCAGGAGCAGTTTCCTTTGAGATGGAGATGTTTATCAGCTTAATATAGTCCCATATGCTTATTTCTGCTTCCACTTGATTGGAGAATGCTGTTTCTTCCTTGAAGATGCCTTTAGTCTCAATGTCATGAGTGCTTTACCTATGTGTTGTTTTATATACCTTATGGTTTCAAGTCTGCTATCAAGGTCTTTAACCCATTTGAATTTGACCTTTATGCATGATGTTAGATGGAGGTCTGAGTTTGCTTTTTTGCATGTGGCTGACCAGTTGCCTCAACATCACTTGTTGAAGAGGCTCTCCTTGAACCTTCTATCATTTTTAGCCATTTCCCCCCTCATGCATTCTTGCCCAAATCCTAGAAATTCTTCAGGGTCCAATTTAAAATGGAGTTTCTTTCATGAACCCCTGCCTTGTCTATAAAGTTGGAAAAAGAAGTCTTTAACTTATCCAGGTCCTAAAACTATGAATAATAGTAGTGAAATATCAATATAATTATAGTATTGATATCATAATCTCAATATATCAGATATATTATTAATCTCAATTATTAAGATAATTTAATAGTATATTAATATGTAACTATAAAGTATGAACACTTATTGCCATACATATATCATCATTTAAGATAACATAATTAGACTTGTATAATGATTTTACATCATAAATATTAATATCAATTTCAATATTATTTTTCTATTATGGTAGTGAAAATATGTGTTCTAATAATATTCACTTGAAGATTATGTTTATTATTAACTATAGCAAATATGCATAAATAGTCTTATAATGTGCACTTTGCTTGATACTTGACATTTTTCATCATGTCAGTTTATCTTCTATTCCACTTCCATTATTATACTCATTTACTAGGTAAGAAAATGAAAATCCAAGGAGTTAATTGCCAAGAATATGTAGCAAGTGACAAGCTTGGAACAAGGTTCATCTCTGACTCTCAGTTGCAGACTACCTTCATCCTTTACTAGTTTTCAGTTTGTGCAGTTAGTTTTGTACCAGGAGTACCAGAAGAGGTTCAGACAGAGGCTGAATGGGTGACACCATATTCCTAATCCACAATTCAAACCAGATTCTCTGCTTTAGTCTGATTTTTGTTTGTTTTGTTTTTGGGCCACACCCTGCAGTCCTCAGGATTTACTCTTGGTTCTGCACTCAGGAGTTTCTCCTGATGGTGCTTGG
>PVKC010042421.1:0-11958 GCA_004027635.1 Crocidura indochinensis | reverse complement strand
ATTCTTGAGTACAGAATCAGGATCAGTGTAAAGGCCCAGGGCTTCCAGGACCCCACAGGGTTGCAAGCTGCAATGGTCCAAGGCTGTCAGGGCCCAGTGCTACAAGGCTCATGTGGGCCCGTGGTGCTCAGCTGGGCCCAAGAGCTGTCTTTATCTCTGGTCCCCCAGGGGCTAGCAGGTGCTGCTTTGGTTACTGTCCTAGCCCCCCCCCCCCCAACAGTGCAAGTCCAAGTTTTTCCTGTGTGTCCAGGTTTGATTCATAACACTGGGAATATCCAAGGGGTATGTTCAAATCTAATTGCCATATAGTAACAAGCTTAGTCCTGCTAGGTGTGGCCCAGAAGCCAAATAAAATACTTGATGCTCATTTTTTCACCTAGGCAAAGTAATTGGAAAAAATGGAAAACTAATTCAGGAAATTGTGGACAAGTCAGGAGTTGTGAGAGTAAGAATTGAGGCCGAAAATGAGAAAAACGTTCCACAAGAAGAGGTATGTTCTAATACACAGGTGTCTAGTTTTTGTAATGAGTTTGTAATTTTATATGGCATAAACTTCAAAGATTTCATGGTATGTAATAAGTAAGATTATGCCAGTTCAGGTTGAAATGATAAACTATGGTCTCTGTCTATTCTTTATATCCTGCACTACAAAGGGTTCCCTAAGTGTAAAAATAATACAAAATACTTTCTGAATATTGATGCTGCTGACAAAATATTGGAGTTAGGTTTTGTTTAGTTTGCTTATTTTTGTGTACTTTAGTTCTTTCCCAACAGCCCACCTCTCAGTCTTTAGCTGATAAAGCCATTTCATGAGTATCTGCTTTGGGGAGGTAGCAGTCAGTTTTGTGTGCATCTGTGCTCTGGCATTGCTGTAGGACATAGCTCCGACCCACAGCACCACCATCTCAAGTTCCCAGATTGGTCCCACTACCTCTTGTGAATATGTTGTGTGTGTGTGTTTTTTTTTTTTTTTTGCAGAAATTAGATCTTTGGAGATTTTTACTATTACAGGTTTTTTCCATTTTATTTTCCAAAATTGCTGAAAATAAAATTCAATATAGTCTTTAAAATTGGTCTCTCTCTCTTGTATTTTGTGTTTTCTTTTTTCTCTTTACAAAGGAAATTATGCCAGCAAACTCCCTACATTCCACTAATTCAAGGGTTGGACCACCCCCTTCAGAAGAGAAAAAACATGCAGACACAAAAGAAAACAGTGCCCATTTTTCTCAGGCTAACAGCACAAAAGTACAGAGGGTAAGACTCACTTGTCAAGTTGAATTATTTTAAAAGGAATTTATTTAACTCATGTCAGAATTGTTGCTTCAGGTGTTTTCTTTGGTTAGGTAACTTATGTTCCATTTTACTCAAATCTGATTGTCAGTTTATAAGATACTATAACCCAAAGTGATACCTACTTGTCATTTTATTCACAGTGACAAATCTTAATGTCGTAAGCATAAAATAGGGGGTTGTATTTAATGGTCACATTTCCTTTTGAGGGTGGACTTAGATTTTTCTCTGACAGTAGTTCTTGAAAAGTTGCAGGTTGTCTAGTAACTCAAAATATGTCTTCTTTTTGATGCATTATTTACTATGTAATAGCATGTTTTAGAAAGTGGTGTTGAGTGTTTGAACTAACCTGGTTGTAAATGGGTTTAAAAGTCTTGCAGTGAGAGTCTTGCAGTGAGAGTCCTGCAGTGAAAGTCCTGTGTTCAGGCTTCTGTGTATCGTTTGTTATAGTTAATGACATCACTTGCATTCCTTATACTGCTTTAGGTGTTAGTGGTTTCATCAATTGTAGCAGGGGAATCCCAGAAACCTGAACTCAAGGCTTGGCAGGTAGGAAAACATTCCTTGAAAAATACGTTTTCATTTTCTATTTGACTGTTTATCTCCCCCTCCCCCATTAAGATAGACCGAAGATCACCAGGGCTGGGGGATGATGGAGGAGTGTGTGGGTGTGTGGGTCTGTGGTCCTGGGGAGAAAGCTCAGATTTCTTCTGGTTGCTTCTAAGACCTCTCTTTGCCAGTCTCCTGTCCAGTGCCATCTCTTGTCACTCACCTCCTTATTCTCTCGAGAAGACTTCTTAAACATTAGATATTGGCCACCCATTTTTCATCCAGGAAAGTTTTCTTTAGGGTTTGGACCCTACTCAGCGATGCTTAGGACTTGCTCCTGGCTCTGCTCAAGGTTCACTCCTGGTAGGGTTTTGGGATTTCGCATGTAAGGTGCCAGGGACCAAACCCAGGTTGGCCATGTGCAAGGCTAGTGCCAGACCTCTAGTATTTTCACAGCAGCCCTTGTCCAAGAAATTTGTCTGTGTTCTGTGATATTTCTGGATATAATGTATCCCAAGTAAACATTCTCCGGTTATCAGAAATACACTTGCGACAATTTTTGTGCCCCCCTCCCCCATTTGGTTCCCAGATAAGTGCCACTCCCCGTTTAAGAAGCTCGGCTCCAGAGACCCTTAAGCCATACTGCAGTTGTCTGTGTCCTCTCAGCACTGATGGACTCCCAGTGGCTTCCAAACTGTCTGTGTCCCTTGCTCCCTGTGCTTCTCCAACTGGCCCCTGGCTGCCTTGCTTGCCTGTCCATGCTTGCTCTGCAGCTCCTGTATCCTTGTTGTAGGGGCCTTTCTACATCCCAATACTGAATCATTGACTGGCACCCTGAGCCACAGTGTGAGACTCTTAAGAGCACTTCATGGGGAGAAAAAGAGGGTCTATGTCACCTGAATAAGAACAGAAGACAAATGGTGTGCGCGGCTTGAAGCAGCTTGTGGATGGTGAGGTCTGCCTCTCCCAGCAGGGGTACTCACCCCACTGATGCTCCTGCCCAAGAGTGCCAACTGTGACTCTGCCCACCTCACTCTTGACTTCAATTTCTTGGAGGTCACACTAAGACTGTTCACCAGCAGTTTGACAAGTTGAGAGAGAAAATGTGTTCAGGTGGCTTGTTCTAGAGTTGGGGCCGCATTTGGGGGATTCTAACTTCCTATTTATTGGTCTTAGTGACTGAGGGCACAGATGCCCAAGTCTGTTTGGCCATGTTCCCTTTCTAGAAAATTGTTCTGCACCTTGTCCACAGGAAGTGTCCTTTAAGAAGAAAGTGCCCCTCCTTGCACCAGCTCCCTGGCCTGGTGGGGGGAAATACGGTCTCCTCCACTGTAGGAAACAGTTATCTAAAGACAGGCAGAGTTTTTTTTTTCATAGAAAATTAGGGGCAAATAGTAATTGGCCAAGTGTTTTGCAAAAACACTCTGGAGAAAGAAGATTGCTTTCTAGGCCTTGCTCTTCCCAGAGTTCATTTGTCATTTGCTGCATATCAAATTCACATAAAGCTCTTAGGTGTTTGGTGCTGCCTGAATCTGGAGGTGTCTCTTCACTGAGCACTGCTTTGTCCACCAGATGAAAGTCAGTCTGCAAGAAGAATTATGTAATTCTTTGCTCCAATTCAACAGCCAAATCTAGGTACCTGGGAATAAAGAGTATCCTCCCTACCCTAAACTTTGAAGATGCTGTCTACTGAAGGCTCTTGCTGAAGGGATGACACTGCCACAGGGACCAATTCTAGGCCCACATTCCTAGAGCTACTGTCTGTTAGGCCTGGGTGGCCTGTTGTGATCTGTAACCAAATGCTAAACTCTAGTCACTCCTTTGTGGTCCCTGCAGTTCTTAGCTCGCACAGCTCAGGCGAAGTTTTTCTTCTAGCATTGGTTTCACTAATACTCTTTAACTAGACCTCTCAGTTTCTGTGTACTCCTTTTTAAGACCTGTGTTTATATTCATGTATCAGAGAGATCAAACTTTCCCTGTGAGTCAGCACTTTTTTAGAATTTGTTAGGATGTTACTGAAATTTAGTTGGGCTTGTTAAATGTTATGACCATGAATGTTTTCTTTTTTCTCACAGAATGATTACATGGTGCATTTTAATTTCTTCTTTTTTGTATTTTGTTTGTACTGTGTTGTCGTGGTTAGTAAAATTGATTTAGTCTTCAGCTATGTATGTACCTGTGTAGCTAATTCTGAATTATTTTTTAAACTTGATAAAGGTAAATGAATGGAGCATTTTATAGTCTTTATCTTGGTTATGCATCTCATGTTAAAGCTCAATTTGTAATCACCTAATTTGTGATGATGCCAGTGTTTATGGTAGTGTTTAAACTATAATCGCTGATACATTCCAAGCATTGCTTATTTGATCTCTTCTTATTTACAGTAGAGGTATAAGTTGTACCACCAGCTACTTCTGGTTGATTTATCTTTTGACACTATGTATAATCTATTTTGGGGTGCTAGGGACCTAGTGATCATTTGCATTATTTCAGATTAATTCATGAATTTGGTATGAATTTTGCTATTTCTTTTTCAGGGCATGGTACCATTTGTTTTTGTGGGAACTAAGGACAGCATCGCTAATGCTACCGTTCTTTTAGATTATCACCTGAATTATTTAAAGGTGAGAGCAAAAAGCTTTACCTTTATAACCTTTTATATTAGAACCGTCATATGAAAGTTTTTGCATAAAATTTTTTAGCCTTTAGCACAGTGGTAGGGTGTTTTGCCTTGCATGTGGCTGGCCCAAGACGGATCCAGGTCCGATCTTTGGCATCCCATATGGTCCCCCAAGTCTTCCAGGAGTGGTTTTTGAGAGCAGAATCAGTAACCCCTGAGTGCTGCTGAGTGTGGCCCCAATCCCTCCAATTAGCCTTTTTGTATAAAAACAAGTATAAAAACTCGAATGATTTTTCATCACTTAGGAGTCATCCTAATCTTTTATGCTGTGATGACAGGTAATAGAGAAAATACTTTAGTTCACTTACTCCCCACCCAAGTCAGTTTTTCATCATTATCAAGTTAGGACCAATATCCGAGTTCTGGATAAATTCTCTAGATCCCATTTAATCCTCTCATTTAGTCTGTTAGTCAATTTAGATAATCTTATACATAGTCTTTTCATCCACTTAAGCCTTTCTAGATCTTGTGAGTTTTTCCCAGGCTAAAATTTATACCATGTGACTTTGTTGCCCCTTTTCATGTCTCCTTATCAAGGAGATCCTGACCCCTGAAGTCCTTTCTCTGTTGTCATATTAAGCCACAGGATTTGTTGCCTGACTGATAGAGCATGATTAGTCTGTGTCTTGTAAATGCTCCTCATAGTCAGAGTTCATACCGTTTTGTCTGATGTTAGTCCCAAGTTGAAAAGCGGAACCTGGGAGGCTCCAGCTCTCTGAAGAGGCAGGCCTGGTACTTTCTTCTAGGCTCTGCCACTAATAGGCAGGTGGCTATTAGCCAGTCACTGAATCCAGGAACACCGCCTGTCTTGGACACATTTTTTGGGCCAGAAGGTTCTGTGAGGGTATGAAATTTGGGCTCTTGCCCATGTCATTTCAGCACATACATGTTTCGTTTTATTGTACCAAGACTAACTGCTGTTCAACTTTCAGTTTTATTGGAGATGCAATCCTAAGAATGTTCTTTGCTGATTTCTACAGTTAGAATTGTCTTGTAGTTGAGTACAAATAGTGTGTTCTGTAGACATTGGTTATGGTGGCCAATTAATAATTAAAAACTGGGCTTGCATGGTGAGGATCCCCCCTTACCTTTGTTTCTTTGTTTTGTTTTTCAAGTGTATTTTGTTCTATGGATAACCTGACTCATGAATGTGTGTTTCTTCATATTCTAGCTGAAGTCATCAGGAAGACCTAGGGAGTTAGGGCTGCATTGTACTGAGCCTTTTTTATTTTGGCTGATACTGGTTCTGAAATCATTGAATTTATTTTGCACAAGTGAATTGGTTTCCTGTTGCCATTCTTACTCTCACCAGATCTTGCCTTACTTGGGCCTGATTTGCCCCAGTGGGACACCCAGGGCAGTATTTTCTTATGCTGTGTTGCAAGAATTGCCTATTTCATGAGCTGGCACTAGCTGGTAGAAGCAGCTCCTCACTTAGGCTTGTGCTTCGTCCTCAAACTACGGCCCGCAGGCCACATACTGTATTTGTTCCCATTTTGTTTCTTCACTTCAAAATAAGATATATGCAGTGTGCATAGGAATTTGTTCAGTTTTCTTTTTACTATAGTCTGGCAGTCCAGTGGTCTGAGGGACAGTGAACTGGCCCCCTGTTTAAAAAGTTTGAGGACAACTGACCTAGAACCTTAACTGCCCTCAAGTTTTTTCAGAGCCATGATGACAAAATGGGAGCATCACCAGCAATTGCCGTGTAGACAGTCTCATGTTATTTGTCTCTGCAGATCTCATTCCCCATGGCCGTTGAATGAATCTTGTATGGATATTGGAAAGACAAGGTGTAGATTAGGCTTTGTCTGCTTTGACTAGAACAACCTGACATTAGAAATTGTACAAGGACCTGTGCATAGGTCCTCCGTATATATTTTTGCCAACTGTTTTGACAGTGTTGGTCATAGTTGTTCTAACATAGATTGAGATTCTAAAGGCATGATGTGATATAAGACCAAATTTACATCAGCTATTCAAGATCCATAGAAAGGATAAAAGCATTTTAGTTCACTGAAAATTGTTTACTAATTTCATAATGACACCTACTGGCCTGGCACAGTATACATTCTTTAAAAGCAGAAGATGGCCATGTTCAATACTTTTTTAACTAAAGAGTCTATTTAAAGATTACTTACAGGGAATGACTTTTCAGGTTAGCTCATTATTTTATGTATATATTTTAGTATTGTTTTAGTCATGTCCTATTATGAAAAGCCCCCAATTTAGTATATCTGTTCTGTAATAGATTCTATTGGATACTAGTGCCAAATCAGACTTAAAATTCAGTTTTGTGTTATTTTAATGCCAAGTATTTTTATTCTCTCTCTGATCTTGGACATCCATGATTTATTATCTGCAGTAATTTTCTTTTAAAGAAGGCTATTCAGGGTTTTTTTTTGATAATTCTGTGTAATGGTGTGTGAATACTGTAAATTTAGAAGTGAAATTGAAATATTTCCAGTTTATTTTGTATCTGATGAAAAGGAGAAAGGTATTCTTAAGTAAAATGTCAAATTATTTTTACTGTTCTCTTTTATATTTTAAATAGGAAGTAGACCAGTTGCGTTTGGAGAGATTACAAATTGATGAGCAGTTGCGCCAGATTGGAGCTAGTTCTAGACCACCACCAAATCGTACAGATAAGGAAAAAGGCTATGTCACTGATGATGGTCAAGGACTGGGTCGAGGTAGTAGACCTTACAGAAATAGGGGGCACGGCAGACGCGGTCCCGGATATGCTTCAGGTACAAACTCAGCCTTTTACTCAGTAACTATATCTATTCCTAGACCTAATAGCTGCTGATCTCTACTACTCTTAGAATCCTGTTATTGCAATATCTCACTCCATGATTTCCAATTCACTGGGGCCCACACTGGATGGCAAGAAGCAAATAAAGTAACAACTTGCTCCAATAAACAGGATGTAGTGCAGGTGTGGGGCCTGGCCAGGTCCCACCTGGGGCTCTGCCAGCTTGCACACCCTTGTGCAGATGACTATCTTAAGGCCCTTCCCAAGTTGTATTACTGGTCAGCCAACACTTCAAATTTGTGGACAGTGGCTCATTTCCTGTCAGGCTTGTGTGTGCCTACCTCCCTGATGGATGGTATCAATTGGGTTCACATCCTGCAGGCCCCTATGGCAATTGAGTAGCAGGAGCCAAAAAGTAGGCAAAATTGATCTTTGCCTCCCGCTCCTCAGTCAGCTTTCCTTTCTTCCCTGTAACCTCTTGCTGAACTTAGCCTCCCCGCTACCTGCTATTTTTCTTGCCAACTGTGTATCTACTATGTAACTTGATGGTATAAGGTATTACCCATCTCACCAATATTTGCATTTCAAAAAGGAACTCTTTAAGATGGAAAAGCCTTCAAGATCCACAGGAATGAAGCTATAATGGTGAAGCTATAATTGGTCCTTAGCTCCAACAGAGGAAGAGAGAGGTAGTAGAGTTAATGTCCTGGAGTGGGCAAGAGACACACCCATTTCTAAGGCCAACTTGGAACCTTCCCCTGACTCTTATCCCCACAGTCATTTTGCTGATCTAGTTCTACCTTAACCATGGTATCCCCGCCCCACTCTTGGTCCTATATTGTTAGCTTGTCTCCTTGGACATAACTTGATGATAGTAAGGTTTCTTTGTTAAATGAGAAATGATTCCCAAGAGAATGGGGAAGGAAGGGTTTGGCCCACACAGCAGACAGCCTTCAGCTATGTTTCATCCTGACCTCATAACAAAATGAAATCTTCCTCATGACACCTGTTATGGTGGCCTGTGCCTACTTCATAGGAGACTAAAATCACATCTTTACTTTGTCTCTGGGCCAGACTTTGCTAATACAAATTCTCTTGATTGCAAGTCCTTGTCTATCTCAAGGCATTGCAGTTTAACTATTGCAGGCACCTCCTCCCTCCAGAGAGTACAGCTCTTAAAGGAGCACACCTGGCTACTGATATGGCAGACTCAGGTTTGAACTTAAATGGGCATTAAAAAACCTTTCAAGTAAATCTAAACAAGTGAATCAATAAGTCTTTCACTTTCAAATGAGGACCCTGGAAATGTTTATATGACCAAACTTACCTCAAATACTGTGAAACCCTTCATTTGGGACATGAAACAGATTTCTTTGTCAAAATGGAAGGTGATAATTAACACTCTGGTTGGGCTTAGACATGAGGGAAACCGTTGGATCACCCTACCCCTGAGACGTCTGGAAGCTTCTGTTAACCATTTTCTCTGAAGTCGGACAACGGTGTATAACTTTTAACTCTCGATAGGAACTAATTCTGAAGCATCAAATGCTTCTGAAACAGAATCTGACCACAGAGATGAACTCAGTGATTGGTCATTAGCTCCAACAGAGGAAGAAAGGGAGAACTTCCTGCGCAGAGGCGATGGCCGGAGACGTGGAGGAGGAGGAAGAGGCCAAGGCGGAGGAAGGGGTCGAGGAGGCGGCTTCAAAGGTACAGAAGTTTCCGTATCTGAGTTCAGAGCAGGTGCTGAGAGGTAGGACAGGGTTGAAGGCATGATTCCTACATGTGGCTGTCCCTGACACCCTGTGGTCCCCAGTACTACTATGAGCACTTCAGGTAGGCTTTAAAAAAAGGGGAAAGTGCATTTGGGGCTGGAGCGATAGTGGTAGAGGTAAGGCATCTGCCTTGCAAATGCTATCCCCTGGCATCCCATATGGTCCCCCTAAGCTAGGAGCGATTTCTGAGCACAAAGCCAGGAGTAACACCTGAGTGTCAACAGGTGTGGCCCAAAACCCTAAAAAGTAAAAAGTAAAAAAGGAAAGTGCATTTGTACAAATTGTCTGAAATTCTGTGAAAGCCTTTGTGAGTCCATGACGTTCTCAACACCCTATTGTTGCCATTCTGTGCCTCACACCATAGAGAAAGCATCTGCCTTTCAGCTGGGCCACTGGCTGGATGACTTGCCTTTATCTTCTTGGGGCTCTAGTCAGGACGCGTGACCTGATTTGAGTTCCCTTCCAGTAGCTCCAGGAGTACTTACCTGAAGTCAGCTTTTTCGGGGACTTGAAGCCTCCTTCCTCTAATTCTGAGCTCAGACTACGGCCGAGTGGCAATGCCTTCATGTCATCTTCTAGGCCCTGGGCCATTGTGAAAGTGGGATCAGTAGGGTGTTAATATTCTAGATTCAGTGGTTGGTGCAAAGAAATCAAGGCTGGGAGGAAAACCATTCCCCAAAGCCCCTTCTGATGCCATAACCAAGTTTTTTCGAAATGCTTCTTTAGGGAATGAAGATCACTCTCGCTCTGATAATCGTCCCCGAAACCTGAGAGAGGCGAAAGCACGACCAGCAGATGGATCTCTCCAGGTGAGCCTCTATAGGCCTGTTTTTGTTCACGGTGTTTGAATTCTGACAGCTGGAGATTTATGAGTTGATTTTACCAAATGCCAAACTACCACCATTGAGGCCTAACTTAGCCATCAGTTACCAGTAATAAATACACCAACTCTTTCTCTAGCATATGCAGCTTAAGAATTCGTCCAGGGGCCGGCGAGGTGGCGCTAGAGGTAAGGTGTCTGCCTTACAAGCACTAGCCAAGGAAGGACCGCAGTTCAATCCCCCAGCGTCCCATATGGTCCCCCCAAGCCAGGGGCAATTTCTGAGCGCTTAGCCAGGAGTAACCCCGCATCAAGCGGGTGTGCCCCCCCAAAAAGCAAAACAAAAACAAAAAAAAAAAACAAACAAAATTCGTCCAAATTTGGACGAGTCACATGGCTTGAATACTGTACTTGAGGCTTCTCAGGATAATGAACATTCTAGTTTGTACATAGATTCCCCCTGAGGAAATTTTTTGTGGGTCTCCTTTCCCCTGAATCTGAGGGATAGTGATGTTTTCTTTGAATGGAGAGTAAGGAAAAGTGTGTGGCCAATTCATTCATTGCTATTAACAGCCAAGCCCTGAGAATTTCTTCTCAGCGGTCATTACCTGTTTTGAACCCTTGTTAATTGTAACTTCATCCTTGAGCATCTGCAGGCACCTTTGTTCAGTGCATTTTGCCTGTTACCCTCATTTCCTTTTCCAGCAGCTCCCTGAGGTGAGTGGGTTTTCTTAGTCCATTTCATAGGGTAATAAACAGAAATGGTTGCCCGTGGTGAAGTTATATTTGAATCCTGGTGCCTATTTCTCAGAAACCTTATTCTCTGCTACTGCTTCTTTAACTCTTCAGTTAGTTGGGGTTTCTTGTTTGCGTTTCTTGTTTGGAGACCAACACTGAAGATTACTGAAAGATACTTTCAGAGCAGCAACCTGATTCGATGCCAATTCATAGAAGTCTTAAGTAGGTGTTAACAGTTAGCAGCCTCAGAATGACCATGCCCGGACATGGACAAAGATTGATGAAATAACATATAACTGATTTGCAAAAATCTAATGCAGTTAATCTAAGGCAATTATGTCCTATTTTTGTAGCACCCCTCTTAACTGTGAAAGATTGAATGAACCTGGCAGTCTTATAAATCCAAACAGGCTGCATATTATTTAAAATCTATGTGAAGTAATCAGAAGTTACTTACACAGCATGCCTGAGAGTAGGTACAATTAAAAGTTAGCTGTTGGCAGACAACTGTTTAAGACAACCATACCCATCGCTTAAATTCTAAGGTGATATATAGCAAGCCAGTTTGGGATATACATGTCTCTATGTAGCATTTGTTCTTGAAGCAAATGAATATCTGTAGTTGCTTTAAGCCCACTTATCAATATTATCTGCCCTTTTTCTAACATTTAGAATTCCCTTAGCTAAAAGATTTAACTGTTTATTTTTTTGACTAAAATCTGAAGTCTTTTAAGTTTTTTTTTATTAGATTCATTTTATGCATTCCAGTCTTTTCACAAGTCAGCTTCAGTCCTTCAGACAGAACTCAAGTTGCATGATCATTTTATTTGCCTTATTGGTATATAAACTACTAGAAACAAAAAACACCTTTCTGTGGAAGCACTCTTTACTGGAGGAAAAATCACACCTATGATTAGATTATAAATGTGTAAATGAAAGATCATTTATTCCTGATAAAATCAAAATAGATATTATATGATTCCTACATTTCTGTCTTTGGAGAATACTTTTAAAACTAATACAATAGACGTATGTCTACCTTTCGGTTTTCAATAATAGTAAAACTTTAATAATTTGTGTTGCACTGCTTTGTTCTGCTTAGAAAATTATAGGATTGTGAGTTATTATCTAACAAGGTGCACAGTTCTGATCAGTGTTCCAGTTAAAGAAGAAGAGTGTTTTATAAAGCCATAAGTCACACCAGTTAAGGACTCATCCTACTTGGCCATAATTTTGTGCACCTCCTGTCTGCCTACCAACTCCTTTTTCCATTTAACATTTGTTGTTGATGCTTAAATTTCTGTCAGGCCAATTTCAGATTCAGCTAGGCTTGGGAGTGTATGAATAGAAA
>PVKC010042420.1:0-11959 GCA_004027635.1 Crocidura indochinensis | reverse complement strand
AAAAAAAGAACCTTATTTAAGAGAATTCAAATAAAGTATTATATTCTAATTATAAATTGATTTTTTACATTAGTTAAAAGAGGTTAGGGAATTCCATGATTTATATTTCTAAAACTTTTAAATTCTAGAGGTCACTTGGGGGGTATGGATTTATTTTCTTATTTGTATATTTATTTTTGTATTGAACTCTGGACAGAGTTCAATGCTTGCTTTTTTTTTGTCTGTGTCAGGAAGTACTCAGGGAACCATATGTGATGCCATAGATTGAACCCTAGTCTTCTGTGTATAAGGTATCTACTTAACCTGGTGTATTGACTCTTCAGCCTCAACTGAAATGCTTCCAGTGCCCATAAATAATAATACTCTACATAAATGTCACTTTACTATATGCAATAAAACCACATAGCAGATAATTTGGAAAATAATTCTAAAATAATTACATCCAATGTAACATTTCTGTTATTTCATAAAATTAATTTCTAAAATTCCACAGATATACAGATGTCTACATGTGGGTTTGTATGATGTATCTTTAAAAAGTAATGAGAGGGTTATGCATCTAATTTAACATGCAAAATTAAAACAAAGATGAAATAAGATAGGTTTAATTTTCCTTCAGAAATCAAGACTGTAGACAAATTCAATCACATCTGAGTAAAAGTCTTAAGTTTAAGCTATAGAAACACTATTTTACATGTTAGAGATGCCAACCAAAAGCATGAGCAACTCTCACTAGGAGCCAGAAAGGTACTAGATTCTCCTGACTTTGGAATGTGTGAATACAGTTGGATTAAGATTACTTGCTTTGGGACCAGAGAGATAGCACAGTGGTAGAGTGTTTGCCTTGCACGCAGCAGATCCAGGATGGATGGTGGTTCAAAACCTGGCATTTCATATGGTCCCCCATGCCTTCCAGGAGTGATTTTTTTTTTTTTGGTTTTTGGGCCCCACCCAGTGACGCTCAGGGGTTACTCCTGGCTATGCGCTCAGAAGTCGCTCCTGGCAGGCACGGGGGACCATATGGGAACCGGGGGATCGAACCGTGGTCCGTCCAAGGCTAGCGCCGTAAGGCAGGCACCTTACCTGCAGCGCCACCGCCCGGCCCCCTCCAGGAGTGATTTTGAGTGAAGAGATATGAGTAACCCCTAAGCACTGTCAGATGTGACCCAAATCCCTGCCCTCAATATTACTTGCTTCGTGAAGTTCAAACATACAAGTGTTTCAAACTAGGTGTTGATTCAGCTGGTTAACCAGCACGGCCTAAAATTATCATCTAGTTGTTATTGTGTCCTCCAATGTTCTAAGAAATAACAAGATTAATTAAATGTTCAAGCATACACCACTCCTAGGGTTATACCCTAAAACACAAAAACCCAACAAAAAAGGCCTTCTGCACACCTACATTCACTGCAGCAATATTTACAATAGCCATAATCTGAAAACAATCCAGATGCCCAACAACAGATGAGTGGTTAAAGAAACTGTGATACATATACACAATGGAATACTATGAAGGCTTTAGAAAGCAATTAAATCATGAAATTTTCCTATACATTGATGGACACTGAAATCATTATACCAATTGAAATAAGTAGAGGGAGAAGGATAGATATAAAATAATCTGACTCACCTATGGGTTTTAATAAAAACAAAAGACATTATTGTAATAATACACAGAGACAAAGGTGAGTACTAGAAGATCCGGCTCATGCTTAGCACAAAGATGGTTAGAGAAATAACTACACTGACAGCTACCATGGCAATGGTTGTGAGTGAGAGAAAAAGAATGTCTGTCTTGAATGCAGGCAATAGGTGAAGGAGGAGAGAAAAGGAGGGCATTGTTGGTGGGAATGTTGTGTTGGTGAAAATGGTATTCTTTATATATATAAATAAACTTAGAGAGTATTAAACATTCATTTGCAAATTTTTAGATGGGGAGGAGGCAAGAAAAGCAGAGAAAGATAGAGTTAAGGACAGAAAGTGAGAGAGAAAAAGAAAATAAAGGAGAAATGAAAGTATGTGCGTTTTCTTGTGATTTTAGGAGCTTTTTTACTATGATGAATGCATATTGATTTTTGATGATATGTGTGATAAAAACAATATTATCTCAATACAAATCATTATAAAAGTAAAGATTCAACAGCAATAACACAAAGTGCACTTGTATTTCGCAATAATCTACAACTCAATTTTTAAAAAACAAGCAGAGAAAATAAAAGTAGTGATTTCTTTTTTTTTGGGGGGGAGGGTCACACCCGGCAGTGCTCAGGGGTTACTCCTGGCTCCATGCTCAGAAATTGCTGACCTTTTGCATGAAAGGCAAACGCCTTACCTCCATGCTATCTCCCGGGCCCCAAAGTAGTGATTTCTTAGGGAGAAGTCATTGGTTATTTTGCATCCTTTCACAATCATTCCACTTTTAACTTAAAGAATGGAATCACAAAGAAAAACAAACCTTACTTGTTTTAATGACTAAATGCATATATCTTGAGTATGTAATGTTCTCCAATTGTTATTTGTTTTATTTTCTACAATGACTCAGCATGGAATTGGACTTGTAATTTATTTTATTTTATTTACTAGGACATTTTAAGAAAACAATGAACTAATTCATTTTTCTTATTTAAATCCTTTCAATCAGGATTTTGGTAATCAGACTTCTATTTCCTATAGTGATAGAATGTTATCAATAAAATTATTTTACTGGTCAGAACTGATTTTCCAGACACATCTCATTAAAGGTGATTCTATTTAATAACATATTAACTAGAGCTACTCTTATAATTATCAAAAATCTGTGATAACTTTATGCACTGTAAATTAAAAAAGCACAAGTTTAATCCTAATGCAGGAAGAAATGGTGGAAAGATGACCGTGAGAGTCATGTAACACTACAAAGGAAAAAAATGCTTTGTTTATAACATACAACAGGTTATAATCATTAAAATACTAGTGGGTTGCTACTGAATACAATTTCCTTTTCTTTCCCTTCAATTTTCAATTAGGCATTATGCTTTAGAGTAGATTAATAATAGACTTTCAGGCACACATTGTCCCAACCTCACACCCATCACCAGTGTGTCACTGTCCCCTCCCACTCCCAACCCCCTCCACACCCACTACTTTGGCAAACTTACTTCTGTAAGCTGATTCTCAGGGCCTGTTACCATTTTGAAATGTGTTGTTTGTTCCCTTAATGCATTTATTTTTAATTTCTAAACATTTTTAATTTGTGGGAAGAGATAAATTTGGGCCACAATCAGTAATGTTCAGGGGTTACTCATAGTTTTGCAATCAAGCATCAATCCTGGTGGACTCAGGGTGCCAATTTTGATGCCAGGGAGTGAACTCAGGTCACACCATGCATAGAAAGTATTTTACATGGAAATAATAATAATAATAAAAGATAATAATCTTTCCAACACCACTCTTAATGCATCTATGTGAAATGTGAGAGAGATCATTCTGTGAAAATATTTTTTGGTTTAGATTAGTTCAATTTAATCATTTAAAATTGATTGAAACAACACATTGGCTCTATGAGCACAAATCTTACAGCCCATGAAACCTAAAAATTCAGAAACTTTCAAAACTGTGGAGATAGAACAAGGTTAAGACATATATGTTTTGCAGATGGTCAACATATTTAATCCCTGGCACTGCAGGGATAGTGTCTACAGAAACATCTAGCATTTCTATATTTATATTTAAAGGCCCCTAACACCAAAAGTAGTGGTGTTCTCAACTTAAAAGGAACTGTAGAGCTGGATGGGTAATCCCCAGGCATTTCAGCCCAGATAAGTACTTCAACTTCATAGAAGAAGCATATTCAACTTTTTTGACCACTGGTAGGTTGGCTGAGAAACAACCTATGGGTCACTGAGCCAGAGGAAGGTCAGTCAAACTATAAATAAAAGAAAACAAAAATTTTTGACAGAAGTAGAGACAATGAAAAAGTCATCAGTGGCAAGTTGGTTTTCTATTCACTTTCCATTAAGTGGTAGAATAAACCAGTGTCCACAAAGGAATTTTAGAGAAAACTGAGCTCTACTAACTGAGATCAGATTCTATTGATAGACACGTGAGGAAGGAAGAAAATACTCAATATACTCCTTTGCTGCTGCTGGCAGCCATGGAAAGAAATAAAAAAAAATAAAACAGGACAGAGAGAAAAGAAAAAAGAAGAAAGAAAAAGAAAGAAAGAAGGAAAGAAGGAAGGAAAGAAGGAAAGAAAGGGAAAAAGAAAGAAAAAAGAAAAAGAAAGATGAAAGGTGAAGAAAGTGAAAGGAAGAAAAGAGGGAAGGAAGGAAGGAAGGAAGGAAGGAAAGAAGGAAGGAAGGAAAGAAGGAAAAACAAGGGAAAAAAGGAGACAAAGACCTGGGCTTAAAGCTTAATCTGAAAGGTGAAGATGTAATAATGGGAGATAAAAGCTCTGAGCATTGATCAATATCTTAAACACTTAGCATCCATTTTCTCTCCCTTAATCCACTCCAATGATTTCATCACCACAAAGTCTAGACATATGCTGCTCATCTTTATTCTTAAACTAGGAAGAAGAATATTAAAGTAAAGTATTGTAGACACACACACACATCCCTCAATTCTCTTTAGTGATTCCCTATTTACCTTCCTGAGCTTATAGCACAATTTATTAAATGAATCCTATAATTGAGGGCCTCTACCCTCTGGGCTATTCTTGACACAAACTGGGCTGGCCTGATGAGTGCTATGCTCCAGTTCTGCTGTGCCCATGATTAATGGATAACCCCTGCAGTGCTCAGGATACAGTTGTCAACACTTGGGGGACCCCTTTGCTGTTGTGAATTGAACTACTCTGCTGTGGCCCAGACACTCAAAGTAAATGATTTTAGGTTTTTCAATTTGAAGTGATTCAGAAGTCTCAAGAGCTACTTGAGACATAAAGGTTATCCAATATTTTCTGAATTTGTTGATACATCAATGATTCTATTTAGGAAAGAAAAAGAAAAGAAGAAAGAAAGAAAGAAAGAAAAGAAAGAAAGAAACAAAGAAAAAAGAAACAAAGAAAGAAACAAAGAAACAAAGAAGAAAGAAACAAAGAAGAAAGAGGAAGGAAGGAAGGAAGGAAGGAATGAAGGAAGGAAGGAAGGAAAGGCAGAAAGAAAGGAAAAAAGGAAGAAAGTAAAAGAAAGAAGGAAAAGAATAAAGAAAGGGATACACTGAATTGGGTTAATGATATACACTGAATGTATTCCAAGAACACTATAGTCCCAGCATGTAAACAAATATTCACAAATTATTCAGTTTTCAAACAAATAGTTAAATATTTTCTAGGATTTTGCGAAATATTCCATTACCCTTAATTTACACATTGTGAAAATGATTACATTAAATAAAATTAAAATATATATGTCTCTTTTACTTTAATGATAAATTATTAATTCTTATTGTTTATATTTTAATATGAAAATCATGATTATACCTTATGCACTTTGAATTATATCTACTGACTGGCAGTTAAATGAATGTGATTAGCAAATAATTGGAGAGGGATTGTAAACGCAACTCTATGGAAATGGATTAGCAATGAGCTTAATACTGGAGTGTTATTTGTTTTCTCAGCAGCCTATATTGAATTTGAAGTTTAATCATGGTATATTATACTGACTAATTTATTTTAAGAAAGAGATTCATAGCCACTGGCTCTCTTGAAATGAAATTTATTTATTATAGTGTGAATAACTTCAATGTATTTTCTTTGAAATTTTTAGAATGTCTGTGGGGAATACTTCACTAGAAAAAAATGAGAAGCTTCTTTTTAATCAGTCCTTTTTGGAAGAGCCTCAAGTTATTTGTTTTAAGACAAGAATCTTTGGGTTTCTTGACCCTGTATTGACCATATACCAGATTGGAGACATGAGCTGAACCATGTCTCAAAAATGATAATGATGAGAGAAAGTGAGAGAAGCAAATTTCTTTTTCTTTGTGGGTGTGGAGTACACCTTGCCATGCTCAGGGATTACTCTGGGCGCAGATATTACTGCTGATCCCTGATGATGACATGGGATGCTGGGGATTGAACCAGGTTCCATCCTGGGTCGGCTGTGTGCAAGGCAAATGCCTTACGACTGAGTTATCACTCCAGTTCAAAAGAGGAACAAATCTTATATGGGCCACATTCACTTCCAGGTGAAATATTTTATGACAGACAAGATCTCCTTTTATTGTAAAAAGTCAAAATTAAATGCCCAATTAGAGAAATGGTGCAACAAAGATTCTTATTACTATGACTTTTTAAGATTAGCCTTTTGCTACATTTGGACATTAAGCCATCATTAATCCTTTGAGAATGGTCCTGGTTCAATTTCAACTACTAAGAATCACTTCTTGTTGATATTACCAGTGTCCTTTTCATTCTATTTTTATGAATGGATCTCTATGTTTGGGTATTTTATGGAGATGGTGTGGGAAGTGTAGTGATAATCCTTTTCCATTATTTAAAGAAAAAACTTATTTTATTCTTTGATAATCAAATTAATGATCTCCCTTCACCTAAATTTATGATAGAATTGAACAGTAAAGCTAAAGATTTTCTCTCTATAAGACCTGCATTCACACAGAACTTGTAGAGCATAATTGTCATCTCAATCATCTTGTGAATTTGTTTTTAAAGAAATTCAAATAGAACTGTAGCCCCACCAAATATCTTTAAGCTTTCATATATAAGCTTTATTTTATCTTTCATATTTTAGTCAACTTTTGAGGAATCATATTTTGTTTGAAAAGTTATATAAGGTCTTAAAGATTTATAGCATATATCAGGCTTTTTCTTATAAAATGTGATGCAAAGTGAATTTTTCAAGGAGGAAAAATAATTGTTATTGTTTAAAATCTATTAGCTACTTATCATCAGATACCAGAAACTGGATGAAATTAGAAAAACTTCTAATAAAAACGAGGGCAAAAACTTGTGCTTCTGGAAAATAATTTAGCAGATGAAAACTCAAATAGCTGATTCAATAACTTTTATAAATTTCTAAGGGAGGCGTCAGGATGCAACTTTAAGTCCAAGTAATTACTTCCCTGGTGCTAATATAAAACACATCAGCATTCTTCTATCATTAATCTGCAGACTGATGCCAGTGGGCAGATATAAAAGGTTGATGCTAGTTGAAAAAAGTTCTTTAGAGAACAGTTGGTTGGAATGAATCCTGAGCAAACAACATGGTTGGTATTCCCTCCAGTGTAAAATCAAAAAATGAATTCATCCAATAGAGAATTCCCAAACTTAGAGGTTCCCAAAGTTTGAGGTTCCCAAACTTAGGTAGCTGCTTGTTATTGTTGTTGTTGTTGCTGGTAATTTTTTGTTTGTTTGCTTGTACTCAAGGAAAAAAATGTGCAGCACTCTTCAGAAATTAACCTTCTTTAATCCAACACACAGTCTCCCAATTGATGGATGCTTCCTAATGCTCCATCTGGTCCCTTTGCTTTGACCTAGGTCCTCTGGGCAAATATGTCAATCAGTATCCTTAACCCCAATTAGAAGATTATGCCTCAGAATGTGACTATATCCTGGAAGAAATTTTTGTTTCTTCCCTAGTAGACTTCACAAGGTTCAGATAAATCAGTTTCGTGGATATTTTTTAAAATAAAAAAAATTTTATTCATTTTTGGGTCATATCTGGTAGCTCTCAAGGGATACCCCAGGCTCTACACTCAGAAATTACTCCTGGCAAGCTCAAGGGACCATATGGAATGCTGGACATTGAACTCAGGTAGGTTGTGTGCAAGGCAAATGCCTCCATCCACCCTCATGTCATATTTGAATCTGTCTTTTTTTTTGTTACCTATTCTTTTTTTATTAAATGTAGTCGATGATGTCAGAGATCCCGGCTCTGAATAGAAATATACATACATATCCCATATAGTATTATTATCTCTGGTCATAATAAAAAAATGATCCTATATTGAGCTTCTTTATATGGTATAATTACTGAGCTTATTTAATGATTTCTAGTAATTGTCATTCTAAGTGCCTTGCAAAGGGTGAGAAATAAGAGAAGGAGTTTCCATGGTATCTTCTGATTAAAGAGCATGTTGAATAACATACTTTTGTAACTGTAGATTGCAATTCTGGGACTGAATTTTAATAAAGAAGTTTTAAATATGCACCTAGGCTTGGAAAAAATATGAATTAGTCATCACCTTGACTAATACTAATGACACAATAAAAAAGTTTTATAATAGCTGCAACAGAAGACAACTAATACAGTTCAGCAAGTAGTTAGTCTATTCTGAAGTGAGGATTTTCTTGTTTCTTGTTTTCTTTTCCATTTTTTTTTATTCAGGACTCAGAAGAAGCACAGGGTGTTAATGGACTCTCTGGGGAAAGAACTTCTGGTACTGGTGAAGAATAAATAGAAGATGTATTTGACTGTTTCTTATTAAGAGTACATTATGGAATCTTAAAATAGTTTTTTTAATCAAAGTTTTTATTCTTTCCAATTTCTAACATGATTTTATTTAATATATTTAATTTACCCTTTGGTGTATTTAAAAATACAAATATATTGTATAGTGAGCTGGCCATATAATTTAATTTCCAAATCTAGCATAAGTACATAATTAATCTTAGTATATTTAAACTGTTCCTATTTCACACTGAAGTTTTTTTTGTTTTATTTCATGAAAGTATATAGCTTATGAAAATAGCATAAAGTTGAAAAAATAC
The DNA here is from genome assembly GCA_004027635.1 of Crocidura indochinensis. Classification (NCBI taxonomy): domain Eukaryota; kingdom Metazoa; phylum Chordata; class Mammalia; order Eulipotyphla; family Soricidae; genus Crocidura; species Crocidura indochinensis. The sequence continues at coordinate 3,249 of PVKC010042420.1, read as the reverse complement.
TGTTTTGCTACTCAATACTTTTCCAAACTAACTTTATAATTTTATTTTTGTTTTTAATTCACATTTGGTAGCGCTCAGGGGTTCCTCCTAAATCTATGCTCAGAAACTATTTCTCTCAGGCTCTCAGGACTACATGGGATGTCAGAGTGTGTGCTAGGCAAAAGCCATACTATTACTCCATCCCCCAGAGTAACTTTCTTAACATTTATTTACTTAAAAATAACAGTAAACTGGAATTTCCAGGAGTTCATCCGATATCTGATATAGAATTAGTCAAGTCAAATGGAAAAATATTTGTAATTAATAATTTTAATGGCTTTTATTCAGAAAATATTAGGGTATAGGGCTTTAATGTTGATTGAACAGATTTATTTATTTATTTATTTATTTATTTACTTTTGTTGTTGTTGTTTTTTGAGTCACACCCGGCAGCACTCAAGGATTACTCCTGGCTCTATGCTCAGAAATCGCTTTTGGCAGGTTCAGGGAACCATATGGGTTGCCGGAATTCGAACCATCGACCTTCTGCATGCAAGGCAAACACCTTACCTTCATGCTATCTCTCCAGCCCTGATTGAACAGATTTTTTTTAAGGAATAGGAATGGAACTGAAAATTCTGTTCTGGCTTCACAGTTCTGTCTATAATGCTCCTTTGAGATCCCATGTTGGAAATCTCGTTCTTCAGTAGATTCTATGGGTCTTTATTTAGGTATTACTGAAGAAAAGAGGTGCTAAATCTTTCAGTTAACAATTGTGATGTGGGTATGGGTAGGCATTTCTCGTGCAAGGAGTGCTTAGACCTTTAGATAACCAGATTGTTTCTTTTTTTCACCTCAAGGGCCAAGCCTTCTCCACCCAGGTCTCTTCTTTACCTGCCAAAGTTATCTGTAACTTGAGTAGGGGTTTCTTGAGATTTATAGCAGGATTAGGACATGAATTACTACTATTATTTGTGACCTCCGTGAAAGTCAAATTTAGGGCAGACTGGAGGTAAGGATGGTGAAATTGGTAGTGGAAAATGGACCCTGGTGTAGGGTTGTGTGTTGGAATATCTTGTGATCAAAACTCAATCATCAACAACTTTTTATCTTTGTATCTCATTGTGATTTAATAAAAGCAAAAACAAACCAAAATTTAATAAAGAAATAATTAAAACCCAAATTTGCTTCTCAACACTATGACTATAATATAACATAACTATAATATAGACTATAATATAACATAACTTTAACATAACTATAACAAGATGGAAATTCTATATATATTTACACCTTCAAATCAGGAAGATTCAAATTTGAAATTGTTCAACTTATCTGCAACTTCAATGATATTTAAAGAGATAGATATAGAATATGGAAAGTAAACTAATTAACACTTATTTTTAGTTCTACTTATAAATAATGATAGAAAAGAATTAAAAACAAATTTGATTTTTATCTTTATCAAGTATTGACAATTCTAAACAATGCCACTGATTAAAATAGAATAAGGATATGTGTAATAAAAAATAAAATCATGTGTCTCTAAGCAATTGTCTATAGTTCAAACTATGTTTTTCCTTAGATTAAGGATTCTTCCTAAACAATGTTCAATATCAAAATCCATGTCAGTTTAAAAAACTCTAACAGAAGGTAGAGACATGAGTCCATGTAAGGGAGCAGAGATTTACTAGAAAAGACCACATTACACACATCAATTATTATCTCTCTTCAAATCAGCTTTCATAGACATCTGGAATGGTCAAAAATTATTTCTGTTTCTCATCAAACACCTGTTTCTGTCCAAAACAACTATATAATATATAACATATATAGCTATATAACATTTAAAGTATTTCTTTTTCTCATAGTCACAGTGATGTGAGTTTTTTCAAATCCACAATTTAAGAGTTACAATACAACTTCCTCACAATCGGGAAACTTGTACTTCATAATAGGAGTGTTGGTCAGTAGCTATCCTATTTATTTAAAAATGTGAACTAAGTAAACTTTTCCTTGGAATTTGACTGCATATCTGGGAAATTTCTGGTTTAGATTTGCAATGGCGCACCACAATTATTTTTTGAATACAGAAAACATGGACTTAACTGTAATCACAGCAATTATTTAGAACCACATTTATTTTTTATGAAGAAGAATCTTCCTTTTAATCAATGACATTGTTTTGAATTGTCAACACCTGGTAAAAAATAAAATTCAGGGACCCGGGAGATAGCATGGAGGTTAGGCGTTTGCCTTTCATGCAAAAGGTCATCGGTTCGAATCCCAGTGCCCCATATGGTCCCCCGTGCCTGCCAGGAGCAATTTCTGAGCATGGAGTCTGGAGTAACCCCTGAGCAATGCTGGGTGTGACCCAAAAACAAAAACAAAAATAAAAAAACAAACAAAAAATTCAGTTTCAATTTCAATTCTGCTCTGTCATTGTTCATAAATAAAACTTATATGATTTGGTGGGATATGATAAATGAAAAACTACATCACTCAACTTCATCACTCAGCCCTCTGCTGGTCCTGATTAATCTTTCAGGGCACACAGAGGAGCTGGTGTCATTGCTGGTATGCAATTTTCATGTGCTCAGTCCTCAGTTCAGCTTTTATAGAACACAGGGGAGGCACTCTGTCTCCCTCTAGCTGTCCTATTAATCACTGCACCCCAGCGCTGCTCCTGGAGGAGCCCTTCTCCCTGCTGTCAATGTAGATCACAATTAAAATATCACAGTCACTACAAATAGCAAAAGTAAAATGATTGTTGGCAATCCAAAGTCTAGCTTTATTAAACATATACTGTTAACCTTTGAGGGTTCTACTTTTCTCTTATGTTTTTTTTAATTTCCATTTGGTGTGTATTCAAAGAGATGTAGTCTTATATGACAAATATAGCCCAAACCCTATATATTTTTAATAATAATTATTTTGACCAAAGTGGATTACAAATCTTTCACAGTAACATTTTAAGTACATATTAATATTGAATCAGGGGAATTCCCACCACCAAAGTTGTCCTTCCACCACCCCCAATTTTTGCATGTAAAGCAGGCTCTTGTTGACACTGATATTTTAGGTAATGTTAGCTTAATATCAGGTGTATTTCCATCACCGAATTGTTTTCCCTGCACTTCCGTTCCCATCCTACCTCTTATATCTCCCTCCCTCAATCCCGGGCCTGCAAGAGTACATGGTCTCCTCTGTGCCTAACTTGCTGCTTAGTGGTCTTACACCTGCTTGGTGTTGATAGCTCCCCTATTTCCT
>PVKC010042419.1:0-11966 GCA_004027635.1 Crocidura indochinensis | reverse complement strand
ATAGAAAAGTTGAGACTTTGTGTGGGCCTTAACAGGCTCTTTAAATTTCTTATCAATAGATAAGAATGATACAAAGAGGGGGCCGGGCGGTGGCGTTGGAGGTTAGGTGCCTGCCTTTCTTGCGCTAGCCTAGGACGGACTGCGGTTCGATCCCCCGGTCCCATATGGTCCCCCAAGCCAGGAGCGACTTCTGAGCGCATAGCCAGGAGTAACCCCTGAGTGCTGCTGGGTGTGACCCAAAAACCAAAAAAAAAAAAAAAAAAGGAATGCTACAAAGAATACAAGCTTCCTACAGAGTAAATTGGCTGGTCTTAGTCTTTTGGGTGTGGTTATTTATTTGCCTTAGGCATTATATTTGTCTCCTACTGAGTCTACACTCAGAGCTGGATTTCTAAGGTCTTGGGGAATTATAGGAATGCTTAAAAATCTCTCTTGGCAGGCTCAGAAGACCATATGAGGTGCAGGGGATCAAATCCAGGTCAGACCTAGGTCAGTTATATGCAAGGCAAATGCTTCGGCCCCTAGTTACTTTAAACACTATGGTTACAAGATTGTTCATCATACAGTAGTTTTTTCTTCAGTTACAAAGTTGTTAATGATTGAGTTTCAGTCAAGCAATGTACATACATTGTGCCCGTCACCAGTGCACATTACATTTTCAGACTCAACTGTCCCCAGTTTTCTTCCTGTCCTCTCTTGCCTGTCTCTGAGACATCTCTCTCTTTCTCTCTTCCTCTTTCTCTCTCTCTCTCCATCTCTTTCCTTGTAGATATTTTGGTTTGCAATATTACTACTGAGGGGTATCATGCATATCACTTTTTCTTCTGCCAGCTCCCAGTTTTCCAGAATGATCATTCGCAACTACCAGGGTCTTAGTGGTCTTTTCTCGGCCCAAACTGCACTCCCCCTCTATTTATGGCAAGCTTCCTACCATGGACTGGTCCTCCTGGCCCTTTCTCTAATGTCTCTGGATATGATTACTGTTGAATAACAGCCCTGGTTGGGGCTGGGTGGGACTGGATGGTGATAGATGGAGGGAGGTCTTTTTCTTCCATTGCAAGACACACATCTGCAATCCCCTTCAGCCTGCAGGACTGAGGGTTCAGGGTGGCGGTGAGGAAGACTCACATTAGTCAGGTTTCAGGAGACATCAGTTTTATTCAAGTACCTAGACACCTAGGCTAACCATTTAAGCAGCAAGGGGAGAAGGAGCAGGAGAGGAGATGGCTGAAAGAGGTTGAGATGTCAGGGCTGACTATGAATCCAGCGTAAAAGGTTATGATAGGCCACACATGTTGGCCAGGGCTTGAATAAAGCTTATGTCTCCTGAAATCTATTGGTGGATCATTTCCTCACTGCCACCCTAAGACCCGGCTGCTGAAAGGGGTTAAAGATGCATGGCCTGGGCCGGCAGAGAAAGGCCCCTCCATCATCCACCCTCATTCAGCCACATCCAGGGCTGGTATTCTATAGTTACCATATTACCTCTTTTTCTTAATATCCCATAAATGAGTGTGATTATTCGACATCCATCTTTTTCCCTCGAACTCATTTTACTCAGCACAATATTCTCCATATCTATCCATATATAATCAAATTTCATGACTTTATTTTTTTCATTGTATAGATGTACCGCAGGTTCTTATTCTTTATGATGTGTTGGTCTCTGTGCTGTGAGATGATATCTCATTGTTTTGATTTTTATTTTCCTGATGATTAGTGATATAGAGCATTTTTTTCACATATCTTTTGGTCAGCTGTATTTCCTTTATTGAGAAAGTTTCTTATTTAAAAATACTTTACTTATTTATTCATTGATTGATTGGTATTTGGGCCACACCCAGAGGCGCTCAGAAGTTACTCCTGGCTCTGTGCTCAAAAATCACCCGACAGATTGGGAGATCATATAGTATGCCAGGAAATCGAATTGTGTCCTTCCCAGGTCAGTTGAAAGCAAAGCAAATGCCCTACCACTCTGCTATCTCCCTGGCCCCTGAGAGAAAATTATCTTTCCCTTCGTTTTGTTTTTATCTGAGGTTGAATGTCTTTTTCTTAGAGAATTCTACCAATGCTTTATATTTTTTAGATATCAACCGTTTATCAACTGAGTGGCAGGCAAAAAGATTTTCTAAGTCTGGGATATTTGTTTCCTCACACTAGAGTGGTCTGAGTGCTGGTCATTGACAACACCTGTTCTCTGCACAAATCTGAGGTAGGGTGAGGAAAAATCTGGATAGTTCATGACTCTAGATGCCGACAAAATTTCTTCCCCCTCTGTTCAGAGGCTGTTTTATTCCATGATGTTTTCTTTCAGTATGCCAGGAAGGGTGAAAACACTGTCTCTGAAGAAAGTCACCCATAGATCTAGGAAACTAAATGAAAAATTGTAATATTTTTCCTCTCTTTTTCTGGTTAGTAAATGATACATGCTTTTACTAACCATATTCAATCCATTTAGAATCATGAAGCACAAAATAATGAATTTCTTCCAATCCCCTTCTCTAGAGACAACAGCTCTCATTTGATTATATTTAGACTTTTCCCCCTCTCAAACCTCCTCTCCTTCATTTTATATACAAACACAAATATTCAAGACAAATATCTTAGCTGCCAGCATATTTGTATATGTACTTATTATACATGTACCAATTTGTATATGTGCATTTAACATAAGATCATGTTATATACTACTTGGATCCCATTTCTTTGCCACATTTAAGGAAAAGAGGCATCTTTGCTTATTAGTGTATTTAATTTAGTCTTCTTTGGTGGATTGTAGATGGTCTCTGTGCTTTATTTAAGCATTCTTCTCTTGGTGAAGATCTCTATTATTTCTAGCCTTCTACTCTTTCAGCCATGCTGCAGTGAACATCTTCCTGCAGGCATTGAATATTTATATATCTTCATGAAAAATTTCCAAATGCCATTGTTTAGGTGTGTCCCAGTATGTAGATACAAATTGGCTAAAAGTGTTACTCCATTGCAAAGCCCTGTTAGCCAGTTTTTGAGGTAGAAAAGGCAGACTCAGACTGAGGTGCTTTTAGATACAAGGCCATGAAATATGTGAGCTTTTTTATATTTTTTGGTCAAGCTTTGTGGCTCAGAAATCACCTTCTCATTGCATCAGCCCAGTACACTGGTTCTACTTCAGTAATTCCCTTAGGCCTCTCCAGTGACTCGGCAAATAGCTGCTTCACTTGGCTCTAGACCACTTTGAATGGATCAGATCAAGTTAGAGATGTCTGAAGTTGAGGTCATTCCTTCCATCATGCAATTATTTTCTCTTCAGCTTTGATGAGACCATCATATTGAGAGGGATTATCAATTGTCAAAGGATATAGCAGGGAGGGAGAATATTACTTCCTGCTGAGAAATTGTTTGGAAGCTGGTGGCAGAGCTCTGGCCTCTTGCCCAGCTAAGTCCCTTGGAAGGGACTCTCCCCAAGGCAGGCTTTCTGTTCTTCCATTGCCTAGACTTCATTCATTCTATGATTATCAGCACAGTGAAAGTGCTTTCTCAGGATGCCCCAATTCCAACTTAAAGATCCATCTCAGGTGGAAGATTATTTCTTTTTTCTTCTAGTGCAATCCAGGGGTTCCAGAGAGCTACGATGCCTTCTACCTCTGGACTTTTCCTGAGAACATCTCACCTCATTCTCATCTCCTAGTGTTCTGGTGATCTTAAGCATGAAGCTGCTTAAACCATCAGTAGTCAAGATACTGACCTGTGCATGGTTATTCCCCTAAACATGCCTTGAACTTGGCCCGTCTTTTACTTTTCAGCTCTACCTTCACTGCAGCTGGACCATTTTCTTTGCTAGCTATTTCCATTCACCTGGATTAAATGCCATCCTGTCCACATATCTTTCTTCCTCCACTCTGGTGGCATTTTAACTCTACTTTGCTATATGACATTAATCATTTTCTATTCTGTCTGGAATTTTTCTCTGTACCTGTATCTCTCCCAGGAATCAACTGATTAAAATCCAGGTTGGCATAGCTGGGACTATTCTTGTGTCCTTCCGATGTCTTAGGACATAATTATTGGTATTGCTCAATAGTTTTGGGGTTGATTTTAGGCTACACTCAGCAGTGCTCAGGACGTATTTCTGGCTTTGTGCTCAGGGATCACTCCTAGTAGCTATGAATTTCTAGGAATTGAATCCAAATTCACAGCATGCAAGGCAAGTACCCTTCCCACTGTCATTCAGACCTAATACCTGATGCCTATTTCTCATGGAGGTGAATGAATAGACAAACAAGCTCTCACTGACACACATTACAGAGAAGCAAGCAGAGGACAGATGTCCTCCATATAGAAGGCAGCACTGCTGTGAGGCATCTGCTGCTCCATCTTAAGACAGTAACTGCAGCATCTCAAGAGTTTGTGGGCTACACTTTGCATCATCCAACTCCCATTTGCTACTGGAAGACAGGTTCTTTCTAGGGAAATATGAGACCAACCTTCCAGAGGCAGAAGGGATGGCGTGCTTAGACTCAGATATGCTTCTTTCCAAGCACCTCATAAATCAATTGTCTGATTTTGTTATTTTGTGCTAGAAACCTGCTCCATGGTCCATGTCCCCAGAGTGACCCATTTTTGAAAGTGCTGTGACATGCCCGGGAGCATCTTCCTCATCCTGTTTTTCCCAATCTTACAGTGGAACATGTTAGCTAAGCACTTAGCTGACTTCTGATCTTATGCTGCTGAGGATTCTGGGCCACCACAGAGATAATTATATATTCATTAATGTATGCCCATGAGGCAATTCACTCAAGGCCACCATGTGGTATGGCTGGACCATGTGCCCATGGGATGCTACTATAAGATCAGTGCCTGTGTTCCCCCAGGCCACCAGTCTACCTGCCACATGGATATGTACTTTGGTCTAAAAACCATGGCACTAAAAGACTGAGACTGCTGTAACCAAGACATGCACTAAAATGGAGAGAGATGGTCTAGAATATGAAAAGCCATGGTACCTCAGAGCTAACTCCTTTCAAGGGCTAGTCAAAAAAAAGGATGCTTTCTTCTCCTTTGTTTACATCTCTACCATTCCCATCCCGGTCTGCATATCTGTCTCAATGTCCAGCTCTCTGCTTTTGGAGTGGACACCTTCATACTGCATGAATGCATACCTCAATGACTTCATTTGCACTTTTGAAAAGAGGCCACTGTCTTTTGAGGGGGGTGGATCACAATTCACCCCTACTTTTTCCTAACTCAGAAGCACATGCAGACCTTCATGGGAAAGAGCCCGGGGAGCTGCCTGTGTCTTGCTAGGTTCAGATCAGGAAGAAACACATAGGCTGTGACCCAGGACACATTGGAGAGCAGCTTGGGTCAGCCTGGAGCCTGGAGTGATGACAGAGCCCAGATAAGGAAGGAGCATGTCAGAGTTGGCCACTCTGCATCTTGGTTCTCATTATGGACTGTGATGGCAAAGCTTCTATTGATATGGTTCATGGTGTGTATGTGTGTTTGAGAGAGAGAGAGAGAGAGAGAGAGAGAGAGAGAGAGAGAGAGAGAGAGAGAGAGCACGAGCAAGTGTGGAATTGTGAACAGGTGATCTTATGATTGCATGTTGGTATGCTGGCACATGTGAGGTATGTAGTGCATATACATATGTGGTGTCTGTATATGTTTATATGGTGTATATGAATGAGCATGTGAATATATATGTGCAGCAGGTTCCACCTAATTCAGATAGATTTTAAACCTGGGCAGGATGAAACAGCTCATGCAGGATTTACTTGAGCTGGGAGGACAGGTCTTGGCATATCCATGGACTCGTGCAAAGATCCCACAACCAAGCAGTCCAGCCTTGGCACCATCGTCAGTGAGTCATTGCAGGCTCAGATCTGCTTCAGGCTCCTGCTACGGCCAGGCTGTGCCCAGGCTCTGCCAGCTGCTGGCTTTGAACTGGTTTGCTCTGCTGTTGGACATGGTGGGTTTCTCCCAGGAGCTGCAACTAGCCCAGAAATAAACTTATAATGGTACATTTAGAACACACAGAGATGCTTACATCTGAAAAGTAGCTTGTGTATTTATATGTCTAACAGTTGTTATGCAAGACATTTTACATTTTATAATTGCAATTAAATATATTTAAATATAAGTAAATATAAATATATAAGTATATACTATATTTAAAACATTTCTCTACAAATAATGTATAACATTTTAATATTGTATCCAAAAGTTTTTGGAACATATATTTATAAATTATAATAAGTCTATCAATTTGAAATATATAACATGCAATATGTATTATTTATGTTCAAAATTCCTCCACAAATGCATAGGAAGCATATGTGTGTAAAGTCTGTTGTTTTAGGTTCTGCATGTAGCAAACCTCCAGGTTTTCTGCCCTCTGGTATGCTGCTTCCTGCCAACCCTGGAGATCCACTTCACTGTTTGCCACACTGTCAGCTTGCAGCAGAGAATCCAAAATTAAGTGGCACAATGTATGTCATTCCTAAAATGGAAAGATATTTATTTTAAAATCTTTATTTAAAAAATATTTTTAAGGGGCCCGGGAGATAGCATGGAGGTAAGGCGTTTGCCTTTCATGCAAAAGGTCATCGGTTCGAATCCCGGTGCCCCATATGGTCCCCCGTGCCTGCCAGGAGCAATTTCTGAGCATGGAGCCAGGAGTAACCCCTGACCACTGCCGGGTGTGACCCCCAAAAAACAAAAAAAAATATTTTTAAGCACCAAGTGGTACTTAAGGGTTATTCCTGGCTCTGTACTCAGTAATTACTCCTGATGATGCTTGGGATACAATATGGGATGCCTGTTATAAAACCCAGGTCAGCCATGTGCTAGGTGACCTACCAGCTGTACTACTCTCTCTGGCCCCTAAATCTTTTAAATTTAATTTAAGAGGGGGCCAGGCGGTGGCGCAGAGGTAAGGTGCCTACCTTGCCTGCGCAGGCCTAGCCTAGGACAGACTGCGGTTCAATCCCCCGGTTTCCCATATGGTCCCCCAAGCCAGGAGCGACTTCTGAGCTCATAGCCAGGAGTAACCCCTGAGCGTCCCTGGGGGTGGCCCCCAAAAAACAAACAAACAAAAAATTTAGTTTAAGAGCCATGATTGACAAAGTTGTTGATAGTTGTTTAGGCATGAAGTATTTCTTTTTTTTGGGGGGGGCACACCTGGTGACACTCAGGGGTTGTTCGTGGCTATGTGCTCAGAAATCACTCCTGGCTTGGGGGACCATATGGGACGCTGAGGAATTGAACTGTGGTCCGTCCTAGGTCAGCTGCGTGCAAGGCAAATGCCCTATCGCTGCGCCACTGCTCTGGCCACTAGCATGTAGTATTTCAACACCAATTCCACCAACAATATCAACTCCCTCTGCCAGTATTCCTTACCTCCTTATGGGGGGATAAACCTTCACTTGTCACCTTGACAGACACAATATAAAGTTCATGGTAACAGTTTAAATCTCATGTTTTCAATCTTGTTGAGTTTGCACTTTGGCTAAATAGCTCCACCACTCTTTCATATTCCCAATATAACCAAAGCCCATATTCCTGTTTCCCCCATTATTTCCCTTTCTCATCTTTTCTCCTGCTTTGATGTCTTTCCTTCTCTGTTCTTCTCTTTAAGTTCTGGAGTCAAGGGTAATCTAAACATTCCCTCATTACTACATTACATTTCCTCATCCAGTTATTCTATTTACCACATATAAGTGAGACCATCCTGTGTTTGTTGTTCTTCCATATCTCTTTACTCAACATGATAGCTCTGGCTCAAACCAGGTTGCAAAAAATTGAGTAATTCTATCATTCCTTGCAATTGTATAGTATTCTATTTTGTATGGATACCACATCTTGAGGATCCATTCATCTGATGTTGGACACCTAGATTGATTCCATAGTTTAGCTACTGTACTAAATACAGTAATGATTAATGGTGTACATACATCCTTTTGAATTATGTTTTTAAATCCTGGAAGTAAATACCCCAAAGTGGGATGTCTGGCTCATTATGATAGCTCAATTCTAAGTTTATTGACTTAGAATTGAATACTAAATTCATACTGAATTTTACAGACATTAAATTAGACATCATTCCCATCAGCAGTGGATAAGAGTTCCTTTTCTACCACATCTCTGCAAGGAAAGTTTGTTCACTACTATTTTCGATATGTGCCATTGTCAGTGGTGTGAGATGAAATTTTATTGTTGCCTTGATTTGGACTTTTCAAATGATAAGTGATGTGAAGCACTATTTCATGTACCTTTTGGCAATAGTTGTCTTCCTTCGAGAAATGTCTGTTCATTTACTCTCCCAGGTTTTGATATGGTTTTTTAAATTGTTCTGGTTGTTCTTTGTGAGTACTTTCTATATCATAATATCAAGCTTTTATCTGATGTGATTTAATGTAAATATTTTCCCATTCAGTTAGCTATCTTTTAGTTTTAGCCCTTGTTTCTTTTGCTATATAGAAACTCTTTAATTGGATGTAGTTCAATATGTTTTTTTTTTTTATCTTGTTGGCATTGTCAGTGGTATCGAATCATTGGGGAAACTTTGAGGTTGAGGTCCAAAATTTGGAATGTCTGCCTATATTTTCCTTAGTGTTGCTGATAGATCTCAAAATCATTGATCCAGTTTAAATTGACTTTTGTGTAAGGTGGAAGATATGAATCAAGCATTAATTTCTTACATGTATTTATCTGGTTTTGGTAACATTGTTTGTTGAAGAATCTTTCTTTACTCTATATTTTATGTTCTTGGATTCCTTATAAAAATTAACTATCCATATATATATGTATATATATATGGATTTTTTTATTCTGTCCCATTGATCAGTGTCTAATCTTTATCTAATACCAGGCAGTTTTGATTACAACAGTTTTATGACATAGTTGCAAATTATGTAATGAAATACATCTGTATCTCTTCTTTTTTATTTTCTTGGAAGAGGACATGCCAGAAATGCTCAGAAGTAACTCTTGGCTCAGGGAATCACTCCTGGAGGTTCTCAGTAAGCCATATGGGATTCCAAGGATAGAAGCAAGGTTCGCTACATGCAAGATAACTGCTATTATCTTTACTGTCCCATATTTCTCTTTCTTTCTTTCTTTCTTTCTTTCTTTCTTTCTTTCTTTCTTTCTTTCTTTCTTTCTTTCTTTCTTTCTTTCTTTCTTTCTTTCTTTCTTTCTTTCTTTCTTTCTTTCTTTCTTTCTTTCTTTCTTTCTTTCTTTCTTTCTTTCGCTTTCTTTCTTTCTTTCTCATTTCTTTCCTTTTCTACTTTGGTTTTCAGGCCACAACTGGTGATGTGCAGGGGTTACTCCTGGCTATGTGCTCAGAAATCGCTCCCGGCTTGGACCATGTGGGACGTCAGGAGATTGAACTGTGGTCCATCATAGGTTAGTGTGTGCAAGGCAAATGCCCTACTGCCTACACCATTGCTCTGGTTCCATAATCCCATATTTCTTTATTTTTTAGGGGGAGCCCACCCCTAGCAGTGCACAGTGGTTACTCCTGGCTTTGTGGTCAGGAAACACTCCTGTCAGTGCTCAGAGGATTATATAGGATGCCAGGGATCAAACCTGGGTCAGTTTCATGCAAGGCAAATGCTCTACTTTTGACAGTATTACTCCAGTGCTATAGTTACTTTTAAAATTGAACATTTTTATGTGTTTAATGTATATGGTATAGTAGGAGGAGCATTCTGATGCTGCATGCCTGGTTGCAATATCACAGTTGTTTTTATTTGTTTCTTTGGCCCCATATGACAGCTACAGAGGTTACTCCTGGCATGTTTCAGAAGACCATATCAGATACCAAGGATTGAACCTGGGCCAGCCACATGCAAGGCAAACATCCTACCCTCTGTGCTATCACTTTGGTCCCCAAAACTGCAGTTGTTATTAATAAAGGAGCGAAAGAACCTCTTAGAGCCCCAATGATCTTGGTGGCCATTCCCCATTTTTTTTTCACACAGACAGAACGAACCTCCACCTAATGTATTCTAAATGGAGCCACTTCTGTTTACTCTCTTCCTTCTACTCTATGCTTATTTTCCTGAAACTGTGATTGTTGAAATCTTACTCTGCTGGTCACCACTCCTACTAAGCAACAGATGACAGCAGCTCAGAAACATGATGAACCAGGTACAGTGCTCACTGTTTGGGGGTTGACAGTCCATGTAGATTGCTCTGTTGGAGGTGGGCCAGTCAACACAAAAGTCGGGGACTTGGTGCTTATGGCATTTATCTTCTACCTGAGGAGGAAATAAAGAGCAGAGAGACAATGCACAAGATAGGACAATGCCATGATGGGTGTAAAATGAGCTTTCCATGGAGCCCAGAAGGTCTTTTTAAGGAGATGACAGAGTGCCAGCAAATGAAATGATCATTAGAGCCAGATTGAGTTTCCTGCAATGACAGATCTCTGTGTGTGCCTTGGCCAACCTCTCAGAGTTCTTTCCTTTTCTTATAGAGAAGATGCCTGAACTCACCCTTAGCATTTATCTCAGGCACTTACTGTGTGACAGGTATTGCTGGCATTTTGGTTATGCCATACCCTCTGGAGCCCTGACAAGGACAGTCAGCAAGGAAACAGAGGGAAGACAGAGCAGGTGAGGAGACAGATGGAAATGGTGTGGCTTAAGGGCAGCCAGTGAGAAATGCCCTGAAAGTGGGGTGGCAGTGAGTGGAGATTCAGATGAAGAGAGGTACATGATTTAGTAAACTGAGTTTCTTCTGGAGATAATTGCATGGACCAAGTTCCAAGACTTCTGGAAGCTTGAAGTGTGCAAGACAGAAAATGTGTCATGCAGAGGGTGTGTAGGCAGAGGAGAAGATAGAAGATGGATCATGGAAGATCATGTTGAGAAAAAAAAACATCTAATGCCATCAAAAAATGGGGAGAAGAAATGAACAGACACTTTGATAAAAAAAGAAATAGAAATGGCCAAAAGACACATGAAAAAATGCTGCTCATCACTAATCATCAGGGAGATGCAGACCAAAACAATGATGAGGTACCATCTCACACCACAGAGATTGGCATACATCACAAAGAATGAGATCAATCAGTGCTGGTGCGATGTGGAGAGAAAGGAACTCTTATCGACTGCTGATGGAAATGCCGTCTAGTTCAACCTCTATGGAAAGTGATATGAAGATTCCTCCAAAATTTGGAAATTGAGCTCCCATTCGAGCAGCTAGACCATGTTTTAAGTTAAAAATTTATTGGAACCTTTGAAACAGAGACAGGATAGAGTAATACAGCTGTGTGTTGAGTGAGAGATATGAGGGATATGTCATCTTCCTGCCAAGTTCCTTGAGCAAAGGAAAATTCACTTTCTCCTTTCTTTGTAGTGACTATATCTTCCAAGATATGTTAATGATTCCCAAAACTGAGTATTGGGAGCTTGACGGACATATTGGCGTACTGTTCCTACAACTGGGTGTTGGGAGAGTGGGAGAGTGAGTGATGGAGTACTGTGACTGCAGCTGTGTGTTGGGAAATAATGGATATGATGGATTATGTTAGTGTGACTGGGAGTTAGAAGAATAAAAGAACATTAGTCATTTGGCTCAGTAGATGATAGAGTCAATTCCCAAAGATGTGTATCTTCCTCTCACCCTCCTCTCCTTTCTTCTTTCTCACTCTCTTTTGTTTTATCTTCCTCCCTCCCTACTTTCCTTCTTTCCATCCTTATTTCCTTCCTCCCTCCCTTCCTCCCTTCTTTCCTTCCTTTCTCCCACAACCTCCCTTCTTTTCTTCCTTTCTTCCACCTTTCTTTATTTCTTTTATTTCCTTTTTTCATTTTTTTCAGGGTCACACCCGGAAGTGCCCAGGGGCTTCTCCTGGCTCTACACTCAGAATTAGCTCCTGGCAGGCTCGGGGGACCATATGGGATGCTGAGATTCGAACCACCAACCTTCTGCATGCAAGGGTAACACCCTACCTCCATACTATCTCTCCAGTCTCCTTCCTT
>PVKC010042418.1:0-10000 GCA_004027635.1 Crocidura indochinensis | reverse complement strand
TTCCAGTGCAATAAAATCTAAAAAGTTTATTGTATTACCTTTTTTTGGACAAAATTCAAATAAGAATTTTGAGAGTCACAATTGGCTATGTGTACAGAAACAAACCATTTTAGTGGTGCCGAGGGGATTATATGTGTTTTTGTTGTTGTTGTTGTTGTTGTTGTTTTTGGTTTTTGGGTCACACCCGGCAGCTCCCAGGTCCTGGCTCTACACTCAGAAATTGCTCCAGGCAGGCTTGGGGACCTTATGGGATGCCGGGACTCGAAACACCATCTTTCTGCTTGCATGGCAAATGCCTTACCTCCATTCTATCTCTCCGGCCCCATATGTGGTCTTTGAGATAAAACCTGTCAACTATGTACAAGGCAAACTGCCAGAATAGTTCATTCAAGAGAAGTGAAAGGAGTTGGGAAGATGGGAAGACTGTCAGTAGGAGAGGCTCTCCCAGACACTATTCTCTACTTAGTCTTTAATTTTTCTTAATTTGCTATGCATTTGAGCTAGAAATAACAACATTTGGACTGGAGTGGTGGCATAAGCAGTTAGTCATCTGCCTTGCTTGCTCTAACCTAGAACAGACAGCAGTTTAATTCCCCGGTGTCCCTTATGATCCCCCAAGTCAGGAGTGATTTCTGAGTGCATAGCCAAGAGTAACCTCTGAGTATCACAGGGTGTGGCCCAAAACCAAAAGTAATTACCAATGTTTATTAAATAATGAATTTGCCAGGAATCTCTTCTATCTCTCCATTTTAGAAAGATACCCCCCCAAAAATATATATATATATATATGGAAAACTATCATGGCTAGTAACTGTGTCACTGAAAGATAAGTGTTCCTAAAATTTTTATTTAATTCTGGAATTATGCTTGCAAAATTTCTCTTTGTCTCACTTCAAAAGAAAGTGTTCTTTGTTTTTATTTAATATGTTGAGTCTACTACCACATTTTTGCATTCATTAAGTCTTTGAGTAGCAGTGTTCTCATTTAATAAAGATTCAGAATATTCTACTAAAATTTAAAGTGAGGTAATAATTGGTGTGTTTTTATTTCCTCTTGCATAAAATTTTATAGGATAATCTAAGGACAACTGATTCATTTATTTTAAATATGTAGAGAGAATCAATGCTATTCAAAATTGTCAGGTATAGTTAAAATTGTTTTGCATTATAATTAAGTTTCCCCCACTTATGTTTAAATTAGAAGAAATTATAGTCCTTTTAAAGCCTGGTATTTACTAGAGACAGTTTTCATTTCAGCTTTCTAATCATGATTTTTATTACCAGTAATATATTGTAAAGTACCTTCCAAAACAGGTCTAATTCTATCTTGTTCTCAAGACGAGAAAATTTTATACTCACATATTTTTATAAAATTATCCCTATATTGTCATATTTTTATCAATAATAATTTATATTTGAAATATCATTTGAAGAAATTCATTATAAAAATAAATCACAATAATATTGTAATAATTAACTTATTATTATTTTTATTGGCTTTGGGGTCATACCCAGCAATGCTCAGAGTTTACTCCTGGCTCTGTGTTCAAAAATCACCCCTAGCTGGCTCAAGGGACCATATGGGATGATGGAATTCGAACCATCTTTGGTCCTGTTTTGGCCACTTGCAAGACAAATGTCCTACCACTGTGCTATCTCTCCAACCCCTAAGTTATTGTCAAATGTACTAAGTAGCAGAAAAATAAAGACTTTTGTGCCTTTTCTGAATACTCAATCCAAACTAATGCCACAGTAATAAGAATATTAAGGAGTCTTAAATGTTTAAAATGTGGTCATAAGAAGGCAAAAGTTAGCAAAAGCTTTATTTTTTTATTTTGTTGGGCTCCTAAATAGTACTTGGAGGATTCAGAGACATTTCCAACAATATTTGACAAAATAGGGCCTGAAATCAATGCTCAGACCTAGCCGTATTGGGGGCCATCATTGTTAAAATCAAAAGTGTTCAAGGGCCTGTATATACAAAGTCAAGTATGGAACTGACATAAACTTTCAACACTTGCACCTCTGAGCCTTGATTAGGTTTTCAGCCCAGCATAAGCTCTTTAAATTAGTAAATTGTCTGCAGAAAGAGTATATATGTTCCTATATCTTGATTGCAAAACAGACCAAAAAATCAGGATAAAATCAACACTTGAGTTTATAAAGTCAAATGACATCATACCACTCCTAAGGATAACCCTAGGAATACAAAAACTCAATACAAGAATGCTCTCTGTATGCCTATATTCATTGCAGTGCTATTTACAATAGCCAGAATCTGGAAACAACCCAGATGCCTCACAATAGATGAGTAGCTAAAGAAACTGTGGTACATCTGCACAATAGAATACTATGCACCTGTTAGGAAAAATTATTCATGAAATTTGCCTATATATGTGTGGACTGAGAGACTATTATGCTGAGTGAAATAATTAAGAGGGGCAGATAGACACAGAATATTCTCACTAATCTTTGGGATTTAAGAAAAAAAGACAGTATGGTAATAATATCTAGAAACAATAGAGATGAGGGCTAAAAGGGACAGCCCATGATATGATGCTTACCATAGGAGTGGTGAATGCATGTAGAGAAACAGTACATTAACAACTATCATGAGTGAGTGAGAGAAATAGGAAGCCTGTCTTGAAGACAGACCGGGGATGGGAGGAAGGAAGAAAATGGGGCACTAGTGGTGGGAAGCTTGCACTGGTAAAAGGTAGTATATTTTTATGACTGGAACCCAAAGAAAAATATGTTTGTAATCATGGTGCTTAAATAAATATATTATTATAATAAAAATAAAAAATAAAATGCACATAGATGTCACTTAACGACAAGATTACAATTGTAGGAGAAAAATATAATATATATATATATTAAATAACTCATATAACCATGATCAGTTGACTGAAATGCAGCTGTTCGGAAAAATAAAGCCATAAAATTAGCTTATACAGTGATGAATATGGAAATTATTATGCTGGGCAAAATGAGTCAGAGGGAGAGGGATAGACAGAATGTTCACACTCACCTTGGGGATATAAAAATGATAGTATAGTAATAATATCCAGAAAAAATAGAGACGATGACCAGGAGGATCATTATATGGTAGGAAGCTTGCCACAAGTAGAAGGGTAGGGCAGTTAGGGTAGAGAAGGACCGCTATGGTAATTATAGCTGGAAATGACCACTATGGACAAGAACTGGGTGGTGAAAGGAGATAAAGTGATATGCATGGTAACGCTTCAGTTACAATATTGCAAGCTTCTAAATGTCTAAATGATGAGAAAAGAAAGAGGGGGAGAAGATAAAGGGAGATGGAGAGAGAGGGCGGAAAATAGAAAGAGAGAATATATGCTCTAAAGGCAGGCAAAAGGGAGGTGGGAAGAAAATGGGATATTGGTGGCAGGAATTGTGTACTGGTGAAAGATGCACTGCAAGGCAAATGTCCTGTCTGCTGTGTTATCATTCTGGCCCCTTATTATGGCAGGTTTTTAAGAAAGACATCAGACCTCGGTTCGATAGCTGGCTTCCCATATGGTTCCCCACACCAGGAGCGATTTCTGAGCACATAGCCAGGAGTAATCCCTGAGTGTCACAGAGTGTGGTACAAAAACAAAAAATAAACAAAAAAATAAAATGTTTATCCAAACAAATGTTGAGCATATAAAACAAATGTAATGCCTTAACTGTAAAATTAAAAGAATCTACAAAGAATCTAGAAGAAAATGTTAAAATTAAAGGTGGAATCCCTTCAAAGAGAACCACTTAACTTGAACCATCTTGTTTTGTCTCACAAATTGAGGAGGAAATAATGGAGGCTACCAAGACCAAACAGTCGTATGAACATTGAGTAGAAATAAAAAATGATCAGACTCAAACACTAAATCCAAAGGCAACTACAACAGAATCAATACCCAATCTACAAGCTAGACACAGAAGGGACCACTTATATTAGCAGCCTGGGGGGCAAAAGAGGGGAATATGGGATGTATGCTGGAATACAGGGTGGAGGGAGGACAACCTTGGTGGTGGGAATACCCCTGATTCAATGTCACTATGTACCTAAAATTTTACTGTGAAAGACTTGGAATCCACCTTAGTCAAAATAAAAATTATTATAAAAAATTATAGGTGGAATGTTTTAAAATTTAAAATGACAAAATATTTATTTTAACAATAATATAAAAAAAGTTAATTATATGCTTCACTCAAGCAACTTTCCTTATTTAAAAATGTGTGAGTAAAGAATAGAAGACAATAGAGCATGCATCTTGCAACCTACAAGAAAGTCAAAATTAAATTTAGAAAGTCAATTCAGTCAAAAAGGAGAAAAGAATTGCAATATTACTTACAATATATTTGCATATACAGATGCACACATAATTTAAATACATATATACATATTTAATAGCCCCCAAATCAAGACTATTTTTTAAAAAGTTCATTAGATAAGAATATGTAACTATGACATTATCTTTAAAGAAAAAGTCATTATTAGATATAGTGTGAATCACTCTATGTTAATTAATAACTTCATTAGGATATTTGTAAACCAAAATATCAAAGAAAATTTTGAAAGTAACAGATTTGCTTTACAAAATATTAAATAGTATCTTCACTTTTTGGTTAAACAATTAAGCAGCTTAAAAACATTCAATAATTCATGAGCTTATAAATTTTTGAATGATACAAGTCGTGTAATAATTTAATATATGAGTAGATGCCTTTAACACAAAATGAAAAGTATAGATACTTTTAAATACACATTAGATATTTACAAAGTTGACCTTTTACTTTAGAATAAGTCTAGTTTCAGTTTTGTTTTTTGTTTGTTTGTTTTTTGTTTTTGGGTTTGTTTGTTTTTTTTGTTTTTGTTTTTGTTTTTTTTTTGGTTTTTGGATCACACCCGGCAGTGCTCAGGGGTTACTCCTGGCTCCATGCTCAGAAATTGTTCCTGGCAGGCATGGGGGACAATATGGGGCACCGGGATTCGAACCGATGACCTTTTGCATGAAAGGCAAACGCCTTACCTCCATGCTATCTCCCAGGCCCACTAGTTTCAGTTTTTCAAAGTTACAATCACAAAAGGCAAACTAGATTTCAAAATATATTGCATGTAAAGCAAACAACTTACCTCTTGTACTGTCTCTCAGATACTCACTGTCATTTTGATTATTATGTATCTGAAAAGAATTTTTAAAGAACAAGTTCCCACATACATATTGGCTGGCTGCATGCCTTCTTTAGATAATTTGTATGTATCATTTTTATGTTGAATTTATTGTTGTTTATGAGTCGAGTATTATACATTTTTAGAAAAACTAGATTTTTTTAGTTATATTCATACTTGCAAAGGTTAAGTTGAATAACATTTCATGTAAGAGGTATGAAATTTGAAATAGACTATAAAATAATAAATTAAGCCCAAATGTCATTATATGTGTTCTCTTAGAAGTAACACATACAGGTTTTTCATGAACTCAATAACTTAGATGAATCTTCATCAGTTTCTCTACTAAGTTTGTACAAAATAAGGTATTGAGTTTGATTTTATATAACAGAAAAAAATTAATAGTAACTAAGCAAGCACATGAATTATTTTACTACAACATTAAGAGTAGTTAAAGGAACCTGTTCATAGATAGTGTGCCAGCTCTACAATGTCATTTGAGTTTGTTTTCATCAGTCTTCCTGTTCATTCTTGTTCAGTCAAGTGCTACTACCTCATTAACACAAAATAGCTTGCTCTCATCTTGTTTGTGAGTACCAGCAAGAAACAAAAAATGATTAAAGGTAAAGATCCATTCAAATGACTCAATCCTCTTGCAAAGGCATTTTCAATGAAAATATATCGAAGATATTTCTGCTTCAATATGACTGGCCATAAAACAGTAGTTCAACTTACATTGAACTTATTTTCAATATAACTCGAATTCTATAAATAAAAAATAAAAAAAAGATTTTAGTGCAAATAGAACTCTTCTCTATAAATATTTTCAAAAGAATACTAAAAATTAACATAGTTTCATTAATGGAAAGTACTAAAATAACCAAAGAAATATGAATAAAAATCTATAATAAACAAAAATATGAGAGCATATTCACTTGAGAGAATGGCTTGTCCTCTGTTTTCAAATAATGATAAATTATTTAAATTATTTAACCATAACAGTTATAAATAATGACTCTAAGAGTAATAGACATATTTGTGCTTAATATAGGGCAGGCTATTTTATTAACATGAAAAATATTATTTTAGTAAAGTCAACAATATTTTCTTGCCCCAGAGCAAAAGCAAGTTTTTTAAATTAATATAATTAGTTAAGCACCATGATTACAAACATGTTTGTAGTTGGGTTTCAATTATAAAAAAGAACACCCCCCCTTTCACCAGTGCCATATTCCTACCACCAGTACCCTTCATCTCTCTCCTCCCCCACCCCTACCTGTATTCAAGACAGGCATTCTACTTCTCTCACTCACTAGCACTGTCATGATAGTTGTCAGTGTAGTTATTTCTCTAACTGCACTCACCACTCTTTGTGGTGTGCTTCATATCGTGATCTGTTCTTTCCTGCCCTCATCTCTGGGCAGTATGCTATTTTAAATATCATGTCCAAAACTAGCAAAGTCAATGAAGGAGTTTCCCGTAATTAAGGAATTTCACAAAGTCTAGGCAAATAACTGTTCACCCAGGTATTATGAAAGAACTAATAATTTTAGCAGGCAACCAGAATATTATGCATTGAAGAATCTCTCATAACTAATGTTCAGGGTATAGAAATAGTATTCAGTTATTTTGGATACTTTGGGGAGGCCTATTTTACACAAAATTATTTAAATACATAGAACTGGATTTATGTTAGATAACCTAGTTCCATTTTCTCATGTTACAGACAAGTATCAAATACAATGTATTACCCTATACTTGTTTACAGATTATTGCTTTCAAGATGAGTAATATTTTAGAGTGCAACACCATATGCATATTTTCAATTTGTGCTATCAACACAAAGGATTTAATGAGGTTCACTATGCTGTCATTGTGATGTCAGATTACAAATACAATGTGAACATTTGTTTAAAAAAATAATAGACATTGTGTAGAACACATGATTACTTTTGCTGTAATTTATTTTCCAATTAACTGCAAAATTAAACCACAGTACCCAAGAGAAAACATTGATTCAAGTTGCACATCAGTCCATAGTTTGCATTATATCTCCTGACAAGATGAACAAAGTAGAAATTATCATGAAATAGGTCACTGTGTGCACTTTTTTTCCAAAATAAAGTCTTCCAGCCCCAAATCTATTGTACCTACAAAAAATTAGCAAACCGATGTTGAATAAATTATTGTGAAAGATCAGTACACAAATACTTAAAGATATTCAAATAGAATCGAATGCATAAATTTAAAAATATTTCATAAAGCAACTTATAAACATAGATATATTGATTCAATATTGTAGTCATTATTTCCATATATTGATATGCTGCAATTTCCTTATATTTTATTTGCTACAGTACTATTATATGCACATGAAACAGTTTAATTAAATATATGTAATATCTTAGAAGCTGCACATGTATAATAGAACATTCTTATATAGTACTGATATACTACAATCAATTCTTCAATCAATAACCTAGCACTCATGAAGCACTATATAGTCAAGGCTATATCAAAATTAATTCAGAATATTCCCTCTTTTATTCCTGCAGTATGATATTACATAGGTTATGTCTGCAACATAACCCATGAATACGTTAAATATTTAATCAAATAATATTTTCTAAATTCAGAGATGGACTGGTAGTTTAAGTAATAAGGTACTGCTTTGCATAAGAATGACCTCATTTTTCCCCCAGCACTATATATGGCCCCACCAAGCACAAATCATAGTAATACTTTCTCAGAGTCAAAAGTAAGCTCAGAGCACTATTATGTGTAGCCCAAAACAAACAGCAACAAGAAAGAATTTAAATTTCATTTACTTTTATTAAGAGACTGTACTTATTATACACTAGCAGAGTTACATGTTTGAATAGGAAGTAAACAAAAACAGTGTAGGATTTGAAATAAATCATTGTATGTTCAAGTGATTTAAGATATTGAGTTGTAGTATTTCACTGTAGTACTTGCAGTTTTTGGTAAGATAATGCTTCAAATCTATGTCTTCCAATATATAAACTTTATTTTAATTATATGAGAATATGCATAAGCAGATATCCAAGGACATGCCCTAAAATTTAGTTTAGCAGTGGTTATTTTAAAATTTCTAAGTAAAAGAGAATATTTGATTAGTTTTATTGGGATTCAACAATCATTGTCTTTTTAAATTTTATTTATTTTCTCTACATACATTTTGTCTTTTATTCAGTGATTTTCTCACCCTTATATCATGCTTGGGCAACCATGAGTTTGTTCTTTGTATTGATGACTACTTTCTTTTTTTTTTAATCCTACAAATAAGATAGCGAAAAAGTATTTTTACTTTGCTCTCTGGTTTCCAATAGAAAAAAAAGTCTTCAATATTCAGACATGTTGTTACAAGTAGAAGGATTTTGTTTCTTTATGACGGTCACATAACACTTATCTTTACATGTTATAACCCATAGACTATGCCATCTATCATAATATCTTAAATATATACTTATTGTTTGTTGACCATTTTAAAATCTTTAGAAAAACAGTGCAGATATTCCAATAATTTTAATAATGTGAAATATTAAAACAGGAACATATTTGGTCTGTTACAATTTTATGGAAAATTTCAAAAGATAAATGTTATTTAACTATAGTTTGTATATAATTAATTATGAAATGAAGAATTAATTCCTGCTGAGGTTTAGTTGTGCATCTGGTGTATTGAGGATTCCTTTACAATGAAAAATTAAAGAGCAGTGCAGGTTACTGGTGCAACCACAGCTATCAGGATATTTGTTCTGGAAATGTGAGTTTAAAATTATTTGAGATATAGAACTAGATGCATTTGATAGTAATTGGACATAATAGGCTTGATTTCAGGAACATATCTGAGTCGATTATTTAATCTGAACATAGAGGTATATATGATTGAGAACAAATGAAATATATGGTAATAAGGAAAGCATTGTTAGTCTATTCACTTTTAGAAATTTAGAGATTGTTAAAAATACTTTGTCTAATGTCATCCTATAACAAATACATTTTATATATGTATTACTCAATTTATAAAACATCGATAATTGAAGGAAGTTATGCAACTAATGATTGTCTTATATCACATTCAAATCTTTGTAAAGTGTGGCAATTCCTTTTAGAGTGTACCATTTATTAATTGAATTAATAGTAAAAATAGAATATACCAAAGGTCATATGTCGAAGTGATTATATAACTTTTGCATTCTGTTCATGAATATACATCCTAAAGGATGTTTTAATTTATACAGATTAATATCAATATTTTAATCTAGGGAACAAATTTTAACATAAGATTATGGAAAGATCATGCATCACAAGATAAAATAATTGGACTTACTAAAATATGATTATTTAAATTAATTTTCTATAATCATTCCCAATTATATTTTCACAAGGTAAAAGTGTAAATTTAGTGAATTGTTTATATATTTTGTCTTTACCTAGATTCCTTGATTCTGAGTTCTAAAACTTTTCCTCAGGCTTAGCAGCCTTACACTAAAGTCTAATATTTACTGGTGACAAATCTATTTGATTGTCAAGTGGAGAAGGACTTTTTCAAAATCAATACAATTATTTTATCTTACTTAACTTTTGGATTGTTTTAGATTATACTTTTAAATAAGTATTCTGCCATTTTAAAATTTTGACTTATTTATTTAACTTGCACAGCATTTAAAAACCTGATATTTTGGGGCCAGCGCAATGGTACTAGAGGTAAGGTGCCTGCCTTGCCTGTGCTAACCAAGGATGGACCGCGGTTTGATTCCCCAGCGTCCCTTATGGTCCCCCAAGCCAGGAGTAACTTCTGAGC
>PVKC010042417.1:0-11950 GCA_004027635.1 Crocidura indochinensis | reverse complement strand
CACTGCTGATTGATCAAAGCCTTGGACATGGTTTGTTTAACTTAACTTAGTACAGTTCATAATGCTTAATTCAGACCTCTTGTACCAAGCTCAGATTCCCTGGTCACTACTGAGAAATAGTGATAGAAAATAAAGATAAAATCAAAGAAGGCATTCAGAGTAGGACACTTGGATTTCTAGACATTCACTTTTTCTTCATTTTTTCCTTCCTTTTCTGTTGATTATTCTCTTGCTTGCACTAACCTTACCCAACTCTGACCCATTTCCACTAATACTCTAACACTTGTTAGGTCAATCACTTATAAGAATGAGAAGTAATTATCTATTCACCAGGATTAATATAATTCTATTTATCCATGATGTTTGTTTGATTACAAGCAGTTTAATTAGCATTTTAATATTACCAAATAGTTCATTCTTAACAATGGTCATGTGTAGTTCATAAAATCTATGAAGGATGACCTCTAAAAACTATCACTTGTAAGATCAATGAGTATAAAGATAAACCATTGTAGTTTTCTGTGAGGAAAGCTTTTAATGCATAGTTTGTGTTGTTTTCATAGTTTAATATTAATGGGATTGTGCTGTGAAATTTAAATGGGTGAGATTTTCATAGCATCTGTAAAAGTTCCATTGAATATGGCTTTAGACTAGAAGGTCCTTTGTTTCTGTAGTTGTAGATTTTTCTGTTACATTAGGAAAGGGGAAGGTGTTAGTCGTCTGTTTCATAGATCATATTTTTCTTGTATTATACAATGATGATAATAGTCAATTTAACTGTCCCTCAAATATTTTTGGAAATTGGTTTATTAATGTAATATGTAAAATAGTTTTAATACCAATTGTTATACAAAGAATTTATGACAAGTATCATAGATGAATTTTTAAACTCTAATAATTTTCCATTTCAGGCAGTCTAATATTCAAAGTTCGCACAAAAAGGAATGTTTTTGTTCTTGTGTTAATTCACTCTGTCTCTCATCATTGCCATATGCCTAGTTATTTAGCTGTAAAGACACTAACTATATCACGTAGAAGCTTACATTGCATAGCTGAACCTTGCTTTACTGCAAGGCACACACTGGTAGTGACCTCTGAAAATAGAGCCAAGAGGTAGCCCTGGGCACTACTGGGTGTGGCTGAACTATCCTCACACTCCCAACCACACCACACACCACACACACACACACACACACACACACACACACACACACACACACAAGCACAAACCAAATTCTTCATCAAAATGTCTGACCATTGAGTCTCACTGCCCTAATTTCAATGACTGCATAATTGTCTTCTGTGATTATGTAATTCTTTCTCCATGCAAATTTTCCCATCATGCACATTTGAAGTCAACATAGTTTAACATCACCTAATTGTAAAAAAAAAAAATAAGCACTCAGAATGACACAAGTTGACTTCTATAGAGTACTGAATTTTTGCCTGTTAGTTCTTGGATTGGATATTGCTTTGGTACACAAAACAACATCTTTCACATAAATAAGTTTTTTCTTTTTCTTTTTTTTTGTTCTGTGTCCATGCCTAGTGATGCTCAAGAAGGACTTTTGAATGTGTGCTCAGGATTCACTTCTGAAAGTACTTGGGGAAAAATATTTAGTGCTAGTGATGAAACACTGATTTGGTTCTATGCCAGGCAAGGTCCTTACACCCACATACAAAAAGCAAACAAAATGGTATTAACACTGATGCAGCTATGATTGTTAGAACCACTCCCTTAAATTTAAGTCTAACTGCTGGTTTATGTGTCTTATTTTGGATGTATTGCAAGTTACTTGTTATTATTATTTTAGATTATTTAAAAGTTATAATTATATTGAATTCTAATGGTCTTATTGGGAAAAGTAGTTGTGGACACACCTGGCAGTACTGTTGATTTTGTGCTCAAGAATCACATCTAGCATGTGTTTAGAGGACCATGTGGCTATACTATGTGCCACAAAACTTTATCTGTAACCTAAATTTTAACTGTTTTGTTTTGTGTTGTTTGTGTTTGGTTGCTGGTTTCAGGAGAGTTCATTAAATGAGATCATGATGAGTGCTAGTTGTAACATAAATTCAGAAACTAGACATAAATTCATTGAAAATATAGTATCTTATTTGTGTTAAACTGTTTATAATGAGTTAATGGGTGAAGGTACCTCATTATACTGAGACTATTATCAAGATTACTAGGTTTATAAGGTATAAAAAAGACAATGGTTACATATGCATAAGGTGAAGATTTTAATTTGTGGAATTTAAATTGATGAAGGAGAAATGAGTGTGGAAATTGAAACAAAGCTATTATTTCTAATAATAATTGATCTTAGGTCAGTCCTTTATTTATTACAGCTAAAAATGTCTAGCTCTGAAAAGGCAATAATAGAATCTAGCTTAAATGTTAAGTTATTATTACTTTAAAATTATGTTTTTAATAATTACATATGGTCATATATAACAGGCACTGTTATAGACATTTAAAATATTAATTTATTGGCTAATTTTGACTGACATTTCTTTTTTATATCAACAACTACCATTAAAATCACTAAGTGGAGGAGGACACAGAGACATTTAATGACTTATGCCCATGTAGGGCATAAGCCACAGAATCAACTTTTTGACCTCAGCTTTCTATATTTTAGATCAAACTGAGATGATATTTTTGAAAGTATTTCATAAAACAGAAAAACCTTTATAAATAAAAACTATAATTATTACAAGTTAATATTTTAGTATTCAATGTTTAGTCCCCTTAAGTTGCTTTTACTTCTCTGCTAATAAGCTGTAAGGCCAAACTTGAAAATAACCCTAGCTACTGTGATTTAATATTTTGTGACAATATTGTTGTTATTACAAATAATAAAATGTTATGTGAAAAGCAGAATTTATCTTTGCCCAGAAGTAAAGGGCAGAGGATAAGTAGGGGTCAGTGTGGAGAAAAGTCCAAGCTGATTCATAAACCTTTAATAATATTATGCTCTCAAGCTCTTGGAACAAGCTTTGGCTTGAAAATTATTTGATAGTTACTAGAGTCGCTTCTTTCTGAATTATATTTGTTTTTAAACTAAATGAACAAGAAGGCTGCATATTTGGCCTATCCTACATTTATGATCCTGCTTCCCAATCATCTTACGTTGTGTAATTTTAAGTCTTGAGGGGTGAGTGAAAAGCTTTTGCTGATATTTAAAATATAATATTTTTATTACATATATTATGATGGAACAGTATAGGCAAAGAAGCAATCAAGTCAATGGATCTAAATTTTATTTAGCTCTAAGTGTAAATACTAAGTGTAAATACTAAATATTTTCAAAAGGTGAAATGATAATAAGTGAAAGATAGTTATATGAAGGGAAAAGCTTTGTGAATGAAATAATCCATAGCATATTATAACATAAGTTTGTTTCTTTGTTTTAGGTTTTTTTTTTTGAGGGGGGGGTTACACCCGGCAGTGCTCAGAGGTTATTCCTGGTTCCATGCTCAGAAATCGCTCCGGCCCGGCTCAGGGTACTCATATAGGACTCCTGGATTTGAACCAATGACCTTCTGCATGAAAGGCAAACGCCTTACCTACATGCTATCACTCCGGCTCCATAACATAGGCTTTTTAATGATACTGGAGATTTATTGATTCTGGTAAAATCTGACTCATTACTTAAGATATTTCAATAAATTACTGGCTATAACAGTACCATTAAAATACAAAAATAAAACTGAACTATATAAAAATCTAGTAATCCTATACAAGGTAATATTTAGCAGTTGTTAGTACACCTTAAGAAAAGTTCTGAAGAGAGTATAATAGATAATATTGCAGAAAACATAGTGAGAATCATGAAATCTTTGAGAACCTGCTTAAAGAAATCACCTAAAATATATTAGAATACACTGGCCATTGCAAAGAGAAAGGTTTAAATGTGATTGAATCTGCAAACACATTTTATGAAGCAAGTTAGACCTGCTCTGCATCCTCTGATACATATAAATTTAAAATTATAAAAGAAAGAAATATAAGTTGTGAGGGGAAGATGTCTAATGCAATTACTTTATCAGTGCTAAAATTCAAATAAATATGTTTAAATTAGTCCTCATATAAGAAATATAAATTTGTTTATACAACAATAAGGAAAATATGAAGAACAGTTTCTCTAGCATTAAGGGGAGTAAAGGAGGGAGATATAGGATGCATGATTAGAACAGGGATGGAGGGAGGACAACTCTGGTGGTGGAAATGCCCCTCTAGGATTACTATATACTAAAACTGATAAATAGATTTTATTCTTAGGATAGGTTTGGGACATTTAGGACTATATATATATATATATATATATATATATATATATATATATATATATATATATATGGTTTTGGGATACATCTGGCAGTGCTCCTGGGTTATTCCTGGCTCTTCACTCAGAAATTGCTCCTGGCAGGCTCCGGGGACCATATGGAATTCTGAGGATCAAATAGGGTAGTAGTTTTCTGGTAGGCCAAGTGCAAGGCAAATATCCTACAGCTGGCCCCATGTTATATATTTTTTAAAGATGACATATCTTTAAATCTTCTTTTGCAAACTATAAAATTCACAATACAGTATTAACTATTATATTTATATTTAAGGATATATATCCTTAATTTTCATTTGCTTTTTTTATATGTCTGATCTCGGATTGGTTTCTTTATATTATCGAGCTTCTATTTTATCATTCACGAAATAGTGATTATGGGAAATAATATTATGGGAAAAAGATCAGTCTTTGGCAAAGCTAACATTTGGTAAATATTTGCCTAAAATTATATTCCATACGTGCTAAGCATTAAGATAACATCAAAAAAGAGAACATCTGGAAAAATGACAGAGTACTTTGATTAGATAAATACATTCAGAAATGAGTTATTAGAAGTTATCTGAATCAAAAGTCTCACTTATATTTCCAAATAGTCCATAAAAATTCAAATATTTTCTTTTCATCAGGCATTAAAATTTAATGCCAATCATAAAGCACAGTGTCTTGAGAATTAAATTGTTTGAAAAATCTTTGAATACTACTGACAGCAATATTTTAGACATAGAAATACAATTTTAGAGAAAAACGTAGGTTTGATTTGTACTGTAGATACTTATTAGGTATTGACCTTGTATTATTTTCCAGTTACTTTTTTTTCACATTATATGTTTTAATCCTCAAAATCACCTATTGAAGTTGATGTATCTATTATTTCCTTCAAACAGATGAAGGAACAGAAACAAAAAAATTTAGTAATTTGGTCAGGTATTACATTTAGTAAAAAGTAGACTTTTTTCAGTTTGAACAATTTTGACTCAATTGATAATACTCTTAACCCATGCTCTAAACCAGTGGTCCTCAAACTATGACCTGCAGGCCACATATTGTATTTGTTCCCATTTTGTTTCTTCACATCAATATAAGATTTATGCAGTGTGCATAGGAATTTGTTCATAATTTTTGTTTTTTCTATAGTCTAGCCCTCCCATGGTCTGAGGGACAGTGAACTGGGTCCCTGTTTGAGGACCCCTGCTCTAAATTATTAAAAAGGAAAAAAATCTTGAAAAATTATTTTATTTGGTATATCTATACAGTTACTAATTAGAGGTAGGTAAAATAGATGAAGCAGACATTTTCTTTTAGACAGGGTCCTTGGTTTTCATTTTATTACAGTGCAATAAAGCTATCTAAGTAGAACCCAGAAATTTAGGCCATCTTCCTTTTATTTTTTTCTATAAAGTGTGATAGTATTTACACTTTATCAAGATATTTAATAATAATATGGTCTAGCAATTTGAATTGACTCAATTTTGTCGATAATACTTAACCTAGAGCTGTTTTACTAAATTAAAAATAATTTTAAGAGATTTAGTGAGAATGTTTTATATGACAAATACTGGGAACAATCTGTGTTGGTGAGGATGTGGTGAAAAGCACTCTCACAACACTGAGTGTGGGAAGGTTATCTGGTTCAACCCCTATGGAACAATATGCAGGATTCTCAATAAACTCAGAATTGAGCTGTTATATGACCTGTAATTTCATTTCCAGGACAGAAAAGCATTCATATAGAATTTCAAATGCAAACTCTTTTTCATTGCAGCACTCAATACTGTGGTGGAGACGAAATAAAAAATAGATAAATAGATTATCCAAAGATATATGAGTATGTATATATGATATTTGTTGGATATATATCCATTATATATGTATATATCAGTGATATATGATATCATGCTATATCAATGATATATGATGTGCATACCTGTGTGTATACATATATATAATGGAATATTACACGGTTATAAGG
Organism: Crocidura indochinensis; assembly: GCA_004027635.1. Lineage (NCBI taxonomy): Eukaryota > Metazoa > Chordata > Mammalia > Eulipotyphla > Soricidae > Crocidura > Crocidura indochinensis. The sequence continues at coordinate 5,626 of PVKC010042417.1, read as the reverse complement.
AATGATGCAATCATGCAATTCACTGAAATATGGATGAAGCTGGAAGATAACATGTTACATGAAGTAAAGCAGAAAAATAAGGTTAAACAGAGCTAATCCACAATTCCTGTCTTCAAATAGTTTATAATATAGTTAACAATGTAAGGCAATTCATTTCATAAGTAATAATTTAAAATAACAGTTGACAATACTCAAATAACTTCAGTCATCAATGAAATGTGAATTTCTAGAATTGAATAAATACTTATCTTCCTAGGAGGGGAAAATATTCTAATTAACAGAATTATCAGAAAAATATTTTTCTGAAATAAAGTAGAGCAACATATATAATTATTCATAAAAATACTATTCAATTTTAAATTGATTTATACTAATGAAATTAAAAATGTATTTGAATTAGAACAACCAGCTTTTAACTTCACAGTTGAGGTCATTTACTATAAAACAGTTACAAATCAAGCAAGAACATATTTTATGTTTTGCAATAATATGAGAAGAAATTAGCAACAACAGGAAATTATTTCCAGTTTCCTATAGTTGTCAGAGCTGGTAATTGTGGTATTGTGTTTGATTAGGCATTTGAAAATAAAGCACTATTAACAAGAAAGAAGAAATATTATACCTTATTAGAGTAAAATTTAGTATCTTCTGAAAATATGAAGTGCCAAATATTTTCTAAAGTTCTTAATAAATTATTTGCAATAGAGCTTTTACTATGAACAAGTTAGTCGGTTTTACACTATTACTCCAATTTGAAATTCTATTTATGATAGAAGACTCTGTAAAATAATTTGTTCAATTAACCCAATTCTTATATATGTGGTAGAAAATAGCAATGTAGATTACACATTTAATTCTGTATTCTTAAATGTGGCAGTTAGGCTTTATAGTAATACCCTCATTATTACCATTGTCTTCTCCCTAATTCAAAGAAGTAACATAATTCGAAGATCATGATCCCTTGTGCATTGCTGCCAAATTACATCTCTTAGTTGGCAACCATTGTACTTATCGTTTCCAACATGAAAATGTGCTATTAATTAGATCACTGAATCAACTTCCCTGTTGAGGAGGAAAATGATCCCGAGGGGATACACATAAAACTAACATGTCAGTGATGTGTATTTAATATCAGAACATTTCTGAGGAAGATGATGGACCAGCCCCACACTGACTGCCCCTTTATCTGGAATCTCTTTGAACCAGAAAGAGTAACATAGTTTATATAATATCTTTGTTCATGCATGCTTAAAGAGATCGAGATAGACACATATCCTTAAAATATGATATAACTATATATTATTATATTTTAAGCACAGTGTTTAATAAATATTTGTAATCAATGCCATATTTTGGTATATCTTTTCAAGTTATCATTTTTAATTTTTTAATATTTTGTTTTGGGGTTTAGGGCATGCATTCTGGCATTCACAAATTACAACCAACTCTGTACTCAAGGAACCTTATATAATGTTTGGAATTAAACAGTAGTCAGTCACATGCAATATTTAATACCTGGTCTCTGCTTCAAATTGTGCTTGAAATATGTAGTTTTCTACTTCTTTATATATTTTAAATGTTCTATGTTTAAACATATGTTATAAGCTGAACTGTTATATGCTCCCATGAGTTAATGATTATATGACTTATAATAATAACTGTTTTACTATTAAGGTTTTTTCATTTGAAGAGCACACCCAGAAGTGCTCATGGTTTACTCCTGTCTGTGCACTTAGGTTTCCTGGTAGGGTAACTGGGAACCATATGGATTACAAGGAATTAAACATCCTGTGCCTTACCTATACCTTGGTCACATGCAAGGAAGGAGTTTTACTTTCTGTACTAGACCTCTGACCTCTAAAAATAATTCTTAATCTAAGATTTCCTTAAGAAGAATCTATTATTTTTAAGTTCATCTCTAGCACCCAATTTTAAATATTATTTAATTATCTAAAGATCATGTTCTTAAGCCACACATCTTCCTACTATCTCTCTTCTAATTTTCCCATTAGTTTAGAAAGAAAATAAGCACTATTTAGTCTTGCAGGAAGGGTTAAAAAGTCATTAAAATTTAAAAATAAAAGCTATGGCTAAAATCCAAACTAATAAAAAAATTACATACTCTGCATGATATTTAATGGCTATATAGTAGCAAGGAAGCTATTTACTTACAATAATTTTAATGTATTTGGTATGAGATCTCTTCTGATTTCATTATTATCACTTTAGTGTAGTTTTACAATATGTAAAAAGTAAAAGTTTAAATTTACTTTTCTCAATATACTTTAATATCTATTGTGAATTGAAAAGAAAAACATTTATTTGTGGTATATTACTGGTTTTTAGTTGTCTTGGAAACCTTATTCTAAAAATAACTGAATGTTATCAACTATTTGAGTATTTTTTCAGATTAATTCAGAATCATAACCATATTATAGAATTGAACTAAAACCCTAAAAGTAACATAGCTAAACTGAAAAGATAACAGATATTATGAATGACTTTCTAGTACTCTTTCATAGATGATAGTAAGTTTTCAGTGAAATGCTTTTTGTTGTTACCTACAGGTCTTTCCCATCTTATCTTAAGCACTCATGTGATAATGTATTGCATGTTATTTCTATCTCCATATCTAAATACCTAAATACATATCTTTCTATTAATTAACTATTAGACATGAGAGTTGATTTACTAAGTTACCATTCATTTTCTATCACCAAAATTTCAAAGCATTTGGAACTGAAGTCCTCGTCAAATGGTTTAATCACTAATGTTTTAGTACTTATGAAACTGAATTCAAATAAAACTTATTAATACCATTGATGACTCAAATCTTACAAATTCCTTAGAAAAATCTAAATCACTAGACCTAAACTTTGGGAAAAAAAGAGAATTCAAACTACAATACTTGCATTTAAAATATAACTGTCATGTATAAAGGTTGCAGTTGGAGTGAACACCTGGGGTCATTGATGGAGGATTTTTTAACGTGACTGGTGCAATTGAAAATAGAATCATAGTATAATGAAAAAAAAACCTTAATATAAACACTTCTGGAAATTAGCTCATAAATAAAAGTTAATTTACAAACATTCAAATACTTTTGATAGCTTCAAACAATACTTTTTATAATTACAATTATCAGAATGAATGAATAACATGAGCCCACTTCAAATATTATTATTCAAATAATATTAATAACATTAACTATTTTTTAGAAAAATCTAATAGTTGCAAATAAAAGATAAATTCATGTAATTATTACTACTTTGGTGAACTAGAAAGGAATCATATAGAATAAGTCAGAAGATAAGAGACATACATAGAATGATTTCTAACATATGTGAGATATACAGGAACAGGCAAAGCAAAAATAACAAATGGCTAGAGGCAAAAGAATAATTATCAAGAATTATTTTACAAATCTGAATTTTTCACAGGCAAATAGGAAGGGCTAGTGAAACAATAAGAAACTGGTGAAGAAAGTGGCATAGAAATGTGTGCATAAAACTGTATTGCAAACAGAGTTGTAAATTATGATAATTAAAATAAAATATTTTGAGTAATAGGCAATAATAATTTCCATGTTAAGGTAATAGTGATGTTCATAATAAAGCAGAAATAAAATTTGTTGGCGGTTTGTGTGCACTTACAATGAATAGAACTCAGGTAGGTTTAAAATATATCCCAATATTAAGAAAAAACAATGGTGTAGTATGTTTATGAATATCCAAATATTATATAGATGCACAATACTGTTATATTGAGGGGCCGGTGAGGTGGTGCTAGAGATTAGGTGTCTTGCAAGTGCTAGCCAAGGAATGACCGCGGTTCAATCCCTGGAGTCCCATATGGTCCCCCCCAAGCCAGGGGCAATTTCTGAGCACTCAGCCAGGTGTAAGCCCTGAGCATCAAATGGGTGTGGCCCGAAAAATAAAAAAAAAATACTGTTATGTTGAACATGTTCTCACTAGATTTTTATTTTGCTTAAATAAGTTATCAAATATATAATAAACTCTCTACAGAATTTTGTTCTGGGTCTTCAATGATTAGAAATTTTGTGTATTAAACTGATCATAATTCTGGTTCTATTTAGGCGTAAAGTAACCAACCAGAGTTAAAAAATATAAATGAAATAATGATGACTCAGGATATCTACACATTAACAAACAATTAGGAAAAAAACACTTGGAGTAAGATTAGAGCATGCAATACTTTTTTGTTGTTGCTTTTTCGCTTTTAAAATGTGCTCAGAAATGTCTCTGCTCTGGAATGAATCATTCCTAGGTAGTCTAGTCAGACCTTATGGGGTTGATGCATTTAGAACCTCAGTAGACTATGCACAAGACAAACACCTTGCCCTCTGAACTATTGTTTTGGCCCTCTGTCCTGTACAATCCTAGTTTTGTTTTGTTTTGTTTTGGAGCCACACTTGGCTGTGCTCAAGTTTACTCCTGTCTCTGAGCTAGGAGATCGCTTGTGACTCTTGGGTTTATATGCTACATGGAGTGATGGGGATAGAACTCCACAGTCCACCATATGCAAGGAAAATGCCCTACCAAGTGTACTTATACTATATCTCCAGTCCCCAAACAATATTTCAAACTTCTCAACAAGTTCATACAAAATATCAAATCAAATTTTGTTTATGGGAAAACAAAATCAGAGCCAGAGCACATTAAGTAATGCTACTTTCCTCTGTGTGAAAAAGAGATATCTGAGACAATTACTATTTGAACAAGAAGATGCGAATATTCTTGCTGAGGTTTTAGGGAATCAATGCTCTTCATACCCTTCTGTTAAAAAATGGTTTCGTTAGCATTAAACTCGGTGCTATTACTATATAAATGTTTCTTCTTCAGTGATATCTACAATATTGAAGGACTTCTGATGCTTGTTCTTTGGAAGGGGAAAAGCAAGTAACTGGTAACCCTGACAGAGTCAATGAATAAAAGGGGGTATTCTGTTTATAACTAAAACCCAACTACAAAGATGTTTGTAATATGGTGCTTAAAGATTTATATTTAAAATGATATCTTTTCTTTTTTCTGGATTTTGGGTTACATCCGGCAGGGCTCAGGGGTTACTCCTGCCTCTACGCTCAGAAATCATATATGGGATGCCGGGATTCGAACTAAAAATTATATCTTATATCATGCATCTAAGAATTCTAATAGTTAAACATTCTAATATATATATGCATTTTATAATGTCTCAGATTTCTCTTGTGGTTAATCTTTAGCTATTCATTATATTAGTAGTTATTTTATTATTCCTCACTTATGACAGTCCTGATGCACTTGATTCAATGGTTTTATTTCAAGTCTATTAAGTCTAAGACAATCCATAAAGGTAAAAAAATAAATTTAAAATATTTTAATCTAGAATAATATAAACCAATTTCATTCAAATATATATTGTCTTTTCTCTTTTTCCTGTAAAACCCTGAGTTTATGGCCCCCAGCATTTCTAAATTACCATTATTCATTTAGAATAATCTCTCTGACCCCAGGGAAATATGTTGGGAATTCCATGTTATAATTTAGTCATTGCATAAAAATGGTAGCAGATACAGAACTTAAATGAAGTTGGTAGTAGAATATATAAAACAGTCTTTATTTTAAAA
>PVKC010042416.1:0-11949 GCA_004027635.1 Crocidura indochinensis | reverse complement strand
GAGCATGGAGGTAAGGTGTTTGCCTTTCATGCAAAAGGTCATCGGTTCGAATCCGGTGCCCCCTATGGTCCCCTGTGCCTGCCAGGAGCAATTTCTGAGCATGGAGCCAGGAGTGATCCCTGAGCACTGCCGGGTGTGACCCAAAAACAAAAAAACAAAAAACAACAACAAAAAAAAAACAATTGATTAGTAACCCCTCTCCATAAAAAAAGGAAAGTTGTAGTGCTTGTGATTGGGCATTTGGCTATTGGTTTTTGAACCACAGCTGCTAGTAGTTTGGGTAACTACTGGCACTGTGCTTTGTGGTTACTCTCAGAGGTGCTACAACCATGCAGTGTCAGAAATTAAATCTGAATCTCCATCATGCAAAAAACAAATAGCCCATCTCCCTAATCCAATATTGTCCTTCCATTTAAATGAAGGCATATATCCTTAAGTGAATTATAGCATAATGATTTTAATTCAGCCATAGTCACATTAGTTCATTTCTTTCAATCTATGGGTAGTATTACATTGTAAAGCTACATCATTTATTCACTAATTTGTGGAAGTTAATTAAGCTAGTTTCATTTTTATCATTATTAAAACCATTATGAACATCCATGTAGAAAACTCAGAGGGTTATTGCTAGATTATATAGGTGTCTACAACATGGTTGAACAATCTGGACCCTTACTTGTCAAAATATTTGCCTTGTTCAACAGATGAATATAAATCAACTTGAATTATAAGGAAATGCCTACCTAAAAGGCTTCCCCCTCTTCAATAGAGTTCTGGAGGTACTTTCAATAGCAATTAGGCAAGAAAAAGATATTAAGAACATTCATATATCCTAGGACAGACTTGATTTGATCCCTCTGTATCCCTATGATCCCCCAAGCCAGGAGCGATTTCTGAGTGCATAGCCAAAACTAACTCCTGAGCAGCAGTGGGTGTGGCCCAAAAAGCCAAAAAAAAATCCATATAGGAAAAGAAAATGTCAAGCTCTCACTATTTGTAGATGGCATGCTACTATATTTAGAAAATCCTAAAGATTCTACTGAAAAGCTTCTAGAAACAATAGATTTGTATAGCAAAGTGGCAGGCCACAAAATTAACATGCAAAAATCATTGTCCTTAATATATACAAATAATGCTAGAGAAAACATATTGATTTAAAAAATTCCCATTCACAATAGTACCACAAAACTCAAATAATTAAAGAGGTCAAGGACCTATGCAAAGAACTACATAACACTGCTTCAAGAATAAAAGAAGAAACAAAGCTTCGGAGACATATACCTTGTTCATAGATTGGAAGTATTAACATAATTAAAATAGCAATACTTCCCAAAGCATTTAATATGTCCCTCTAAGAATACCCGTGATACTCTTCAAATAAGTGGATCAAACACTCCTAAAATTCTTTTGGAACAATAAATGCCCATAAATAGCTAAAACAACCTTTAGGGAAAAAATGATGGAGGGCATCTTAAATTGTATTATAAAACAATAGACATTAAAACAGCATGGTTTTGGAATGGAGACAGAACTTTAGGTCATTGAAATAGACTTGAGTATTCAGAGAATGTCCCTCAGAGATACAATCAACTAATCTTCAACAAAGGGGCAAAAAATATACAAAATGGAGCAAACAAAGCTTCTTCAGCAAGTGGTGTTGGGACAACTGATCAACCACATACAAAAACGTAAACTCATACCTCCATTTAACACCATGTACAAAGGTCAAATCAAAATGAATTAAAGAACTCGATATCAGATCCATAACTATATGGTATAGAGAAGACAAAGTTTTCAAAACACTTCATGACATTGAAACTAAAGGCATCTTCAAGGAGGAAACACCACTATTCAAACAAGTGAAATCAAGGTTAAATAAATTGGACTACATTAAACCTAGAAGCTTCTGCACCTCAAAAGAAACAGTGAGTAGGATACAAAGGCCACCCACAGAATGGAAGAAACTATTTATGTTATACCCATCAGATAAGAAACTGATATCTAAGATATACAAGGTACTGACATAACTTAACATGAAAAATACCATCTAATCTCATCAAAAAATGGAGAGAAGAAATGAAAAGACATTTTCTCAAAGAAAAAATACAGGGGCCTAAGTGATAGCACAGGACATAGAGCATTTGCCTTGCATGCTAAAGGATGGTGGTTTGAATCCCGGCATCCCATATGGTCCCCTGAGCCTGTCAGGAGAGATTCCTGAACATAGAGCCAGAAGTAACCCCTGAGGGCTGCCAGGTGTGACCCCCCCCAAAAAAACCCCAAAATAGAAGAAGAAATACAGATGATCAAAAGGCACATAAATTCTCCACAGCACTAATCATCGGGGAAATGAAAATCAAAACAGCAATGAGATATCATCTCATGCCACAGAGACTGGCACACATAACAACAACAAGAACAACAACAACAACAAAAGAGAATAATCAATGCTAGTGTGGATGTGGGATAAAGGAAATCTCATTCATTATTGGTGAGAACATCATCTAGTCCAGCCTTTCTCTAAAACAATATGAATATTCCTCAAAAAATTGGAAATTGAACACCCACTTAAGAAAAATAAAATATAGTATGGTAATAACACCCAGTGACAATAGAGGTGAAAGCAAGAAGGACCAGCCCACGATGAAGCTTAGCATAAAGAGTGGTGAGCTCAGGTAGAGAAGTAACTATACTAACAACTAACATGACAATGATAATAAGAGAGAGAAATAGAATGCCTGTACCAAAGACAGACAGGGGTTGGAAGGAGAGTGAAATGGGGACATTGGTGATGGGAAAGTTGCAATGGTAAAATGGGTGTACATTTTATGACTGAAACCCAACTATGAACATATTTGGAACCATGGTGTAAATATAGAATATCCTATATTATTGATTGGTGAACTAGTATGCACTTGAGATCATTGTGATATAGTTTTAAAAGACAAATTAAGTTTTTATAAGATGTGGGGCTAATTAAGCTATTGTTTTAAATATAAAACTTTTCTTTGAAAAACTAGAACTATCAATGTATATCATCTATGTATTTAATGAATTAACTATTATCTTATAACCTCTTAAAAATCCACAGACTTTCTTCAATACTGTAATATGAGTATCAGTTTCATTTCACTATATGAATATCATATGAATAATTTTTGCATTAGTTAAAATTTTAAATCTATAGTCATATTGGTTTCCAAAATAATCTGGAATATATGTTTTATCTGAATTTTTGTTTTGATGAAAGATGTCCTTCAACAGATGAATGGCTAAAGAAATTATGCTACATATACACAATGGAATATTATGCAGCCATCAGGAGAGATGAAAGTCATGAAATTTTCCTATACATGGATGTACATGGAATCTATTATGCTGAGTGAAATAAGTCAGAGAGAGAGAAAGATGCAGAATTGTCTCACTCATGTGGGTTTTAAGGAAAATGAAAGACATTTTTGCAATAATTTTCAGAGACAAAAGAGAGGAGGGCTGGAAGTTACAGCTCACTTCATGAAGCTCACCACAAAGAGTGATGAGTTTAGTTAGAGAAATAACTACATTGTGAACTATCCTAACAATGAGAATGTATGAGGGAAATAGAAAGCCTGTCTAGAGTACAGGCAGGAATGGGGTGGGGAGGAGGGAGATTTGGGACATTGGTGATGGGAATGTTGCACTGGTGATGGGGGGTGTTCTTTACATGACTAAAATCCAACCACAATCATGTTTGTAATCAAAGTGTTTAAATAAAATATTATTTTTAAAAAATGAAAAAACAGTAGCAAATGAAATGTGTTACTATTATTTTGTTTAAATAGTTAATATTATTTTTATAATAATGCAGAAATTTAAATTCTACCATACAGGAAAAATTATAAAGTCAAGTATTCTATAGCTTTTGTAGAACTAGTGAACGGATTTAAATATTTGTTAATGTGTCATTGTAAAAGCAGATATAAATTAGGTGCAAGTAGGCTTATAATTAGTTTTTAGTATACAACATGTTCTTTTTATCATAGTCTAATTCATTGTGATATTTTTTTGGGTGACACCCAGCAGTGCTCAGGGGTTACTCCTGGCTCCATGCTCAGAAATTGCTCCTGGCAGGCACGGGGGACATATGGGACACCGGGATTCGAACCGATGACCTTTTGCATGAAAGGCAAACACCTTACCTCCATGCTATCTCCCGGGCCCCGTGATATCTTTGAAATAGTAGTATAAAGACATTAGATGATCATTGCATTCTATTGAAATTCTAATAATTCATTGAGTTTTTCCTATCAAATGTAAATTTATTTCAAATCTGCTTTTAGTAGCAAGACTTATTTTTTTATTCAAATGACATAATGTATATTCAAAGTTACCCTTAGTGAAAACAGGTATAATTTAAGTTATTGCTGAGAAAATATAAAACTAATCAAAAAGTTAATTATAAATCTTGTATGAAGAAGTAAACAAAGTATATTCATTATCTATTGAAAGTAATAAATTATCATGAAACATAGAAACTTACAACAATTTGTATTTCTTACCTTATAATTTCTGTTTATCAAGCATCTAGGGATAGTTTAGTTTGGTAACTATGTCTCAGGGTCTCTAAAAATGTCATGCAAAGATATCAGTCAAGTCTGATGTTAACAGCCTTTGACTGTAGCTGTGGAAACTACGCTATGATGGTTTAATCTTACTACAAAATTGGTGGCAGTTTCTTTTCACATGGGTTTCATGGTTGTTGGAAAAATTCAGTTTCCTGAGAAGTGGTACTTTTAATAGAATTAGTTGAGTGTATTCACAGCAGGATAGATTGCCCTAGACTCTAGAGCAAGGGAACTAGAAGAGATCAAGGATAAAAGCACACTTTTTTATGGTTTACTTTTGACAAATAAATCATGGTAGTATTGTGTGAGATATCTGAAACTACAAAGTCTAGTTCACACCAAGGAAAAGAGAAAGGAATTAACACTAATCTATAGAAGGAAATAAAATGATAGCAATATATATTAAAACCACAATATAAAGCAAGCTATTAGTAACAGGCATCTGTAAGACAGTCTTTTGGAATTTCAGTATCGTACTTTTAAAAAATAAGAAATACAATGTGTAATGTTGGTTAGTTGACTTTTTTTTTTTGATTTTTGAATCACACTTGGTGATTGATGCTCAGGGGTTACTTCTGACTCTGTGCTCAGAAATAACTCCTGGCAGGCATGGAGACCATATGGGATGCCAGGATTCGAACACCATCCTTCCTGGGTCAGCAGCATGCAAGGCAAATGCCCTACCACTGTGCTATCTCTCTGTCTGCATTGGTTGGCATTTTTAATTAAAATTTGAAGACGTTACATTGGCAGACATCTATAAAAAATTAATGTTAGAAAATATTTTACTTTCATAATAATATATATGTCACATATTTTTGTTTGTTTTGTCACATGATAGCTATCTATCTATATATATGTAGTTTTATATATATATATAACTACAGAATATTATATCAGTTCCAGGTATAGAAGAGTGGATGGGATGAGAAATGAGAAAATTTGACCAGAGCTCAGAGTACTTTAATCAAAGAATAGAGATATTTTTAACATTATTTGATTTTGATGGTAACTATGGAATATTAAAACAAAGAAAATATTCTTAACATTTCGTTTTTCAGCTCTTATTTTTTTTGAAAATGGAAGCCATATAAAATATCACTTTTTAATATACAAGAATTTTTATGATGAATTTAGTGATAAATGAAATTAAACCATTTTATAAGATGGATATTTCTAGTCAAAAATTTTTATAAGAGGCTTTTTTGAAATGACATATCCAAGATGAAAGTATAGTGCTATAACAAGAAAGGACAAAGCATTAGTTGAGGGAAATGGACACTGGTGAAGAGAGGGGTTTTGAAACACTCCATGCCTGAAATCCAGTCATGAATAACTGTAATTTCGCAGTGATTTAATAAAAATTATAAATAAATGTACAATTATCTCTTAAAGAGTATAATCTGGAAGAAGAAATGAAAGTGACAGTAATTTAGGGCCAGTAATTACAGCAGACATACCATCATCAGACTGCTGCAATCCATCAGGAAGTCACAAGTTCATAAACATTTTAGAATGGAAAGCAACATGAAGACAGATTCTGCCAGATAAAGCCTAAGCTAGAACAAGATTTGGCTTAGAGTTATCTACCTACTTTTCCTATACCAACTTAATTAGGCCCCTTCTCATCCACATTTGAGTTATGGCAGACATAATAACAAGCACATGAATTCACAAAGGGCTTCCAGAGTCTACAAAAAATAGATAGCAGACCAATCACTGCCTGCAGAACTCATAGCCAGCCTTTGTTTGATTGTTCAATTGAACATTTGATTGGTTTCGAGGCATGGTCAAATATAAATGAAACCACAAGATTCTGGCCAAGTCAGTTTGGTTCTGAAAATGCAAACTGCATGTGTCATGAAACACAAATAGTAGATACTAGGTCTGCTGTGTAATATAGATGATAATGCATGTTTCTTATCAATCCCTCATTTGTTGTTCAAAGCTGTGGAATAGCAAAACCAAAATCACTTTCAAGTACCAGAAATTTTAAACTATTTGATATCGTACTGGATTTCCTATCCTTAGAGACAGAATGAATATAATAATCTTGTTACCAATGGATCAGTACTACAGTGCAGAGCAACACAAAATCAGAGTCACTGTCTTAAAATGGAATTAGCAAGACCCCCAGCTTGTGACATAAGCCTGCTCAAAACCAGACTATTTCTAGTTCTCACATAATTCCAGACACAAGGAAGAAACCCAGAAATTAATATGCATTGATGGATGAAACAAAGGCCCAAGAATTGTTTTATACATGCAAGAGTGCCTTATGCTTCCTAATGAAGACTACATGAAAACAATGGTAGACATATGCACTGAATTGAAGAAAGCAATAAAGATAAACTCAATAGCAGAATGGTGATGTGGTGAGAGATGTGATGAGCAGATAATGAGTAAAGTTATGTGCAGTTTGACTCCTTCAAGTGAAAAGACATTAAAGATGCAATGTGCGCAGCTACTCTAAGACAAAACAGACAATGAAAAACATAGCAATTTTGGAAAAGAGAGAAAATTTCTGGAGAAGAAAGTGAGTGGATCTGGGCAGGACCTTAAAAAAGCATTGCATAAATAAAAACAACTTTGAAGACAAGGAATACTATATATACAATAATAAGAAGTCAGCCTTAGAGCATGTTAAAGGTACAGTAACTAGAAAAAAGAAGTAGGGAAGAATTTGATTATGAGATCTCTCACTTATTAGAGAGATCAAATGTGTGGTACCAAAGCAACTCAAATCTCATGTTACAATATGCACTTGTAAACTTTATTTAGAGGTAGGTAGGTGTAGGTGGTATGAAGAAATGAAGATCAAATTGGATGTGGCATAAAAATGCCTTATGGTGAAGGAACATGGTTATTTTGGTGGTGGTGAGGTGCAATAAGTTTGTACATCAATATCATAAATATTAATACAACTACTAAAAATGTATCAAGATGACATTAAAATATGATTGAAAACGATTTTTTAAAAGATAAGGTAATCAGAAAAAAGAACAACACATCGGTAAAACACTCCATGACATTGAGACTAAAGACATCTAGGAGGACATTTAGGAGGAAACTGCACTCTCCAAACAAGTGGAAGAAGAGATCAGCAGAGGGGAATACATTAAACTGAGAAGCTTCTGCACCTCAAAAGAAATAGTGCCCAGAATACAAGAGCCATCCACCGAGTGGGAGAAACTATTCACCCAACACCCATCAGATAAGGGGCTATTATCCAAAATATACAGGACATTGACAGAACTTTACAAGAAAAAAACATCTATTCCCATCAAAAAAATGGGGAGAAGAAATGAGCAGACGCTTTGATAAAAAAGAAATACAAATGGCCAAAAGGCACATGAAAAAATGCTCCTCATCACTAATCATCAGAGAGATGCAAATCAAAACAAGGATGAGATGCAATCTCACACCACAGAGATTGGCACACATCACAAAGAACGAGAACAATCAGTGCTGGCGGGGATGTAGAGAGAAAGGAACTCTTATCCACTGCTCGTAGTAATGCCGTCTAGTCCAACCTCTTTGGAAAACTGTAGTAATCCGTCCCCAGGAGAGGTTAACTGATGGAGGTAGGGAAAATGAGGTCTTTCCCCACCAGCTCGGAGAACACGTCTATCACCCAGTAACCAGAGATTCTGAGGTGAATGCGGCGAGAAGAAATCCAAAAGACAGCCAAACTTCCGAAGAAAATAGCTCTTTATTCCTTGCAGAGGTCGAAGCCTCAAACGGCCTGGGTGAAGGCCAGCAAGAGAAAAAAAAAAAAAAAGCCTCTCCCTTTCCACAGCTCCTTGCTTTTATAATCCAGAATCAGGTACCACCCAATGGTGGAAACGGAATCAGGTACTACCTTAGGGTGGGGGCAGACTGCCAGGTCACACCCTAGAGTAGGGTACAATCACTTCGACCCAGCTATTCCACTCCTAGGGATCTACCCTAGGAACACAAGAATTCAATACAAAAATTCCTTCCTCACACCTATATTTATTGCAGCATTATTCACAATAGCCAGGCTCTGGAAACAACCAAGATGACCCTCAACAGATGAATGGCTAAAGAAACTCTGGTACATATACACAATGGAATATTATGCAGCCGTCAGGACAGATGAAGTCATGAAATTTTCATATACATGGATGTATATGAGTGAAATAAGTCAGAGGGAGAGAGACGCAGAATCGTCTCACTCATCTAAGGGTTTTAAGAAAAATGAAAGTCATTTTGCAACAATTATGAGACAATGAGAGGAGGACTGGAACTTCCAGCTCACCCCATGAAGCTCACCACAAAGAATGGTGAGTGAAGTCATATAAATAACTATATTGAGAACTACTATAACCATGTGAATGAATGAGGGAACTGGAAAGCCTGTCTAGAGTACAGGTGGCGGTGGGTTGTGAGGGAGGGAGAATTGGGACATTGGTGGTGGGAATGTTGCATTGGTGAAGGGGGTGTTCTTTACATGACTTAAACCTAATCACAATCATATTTGTAATCAAGATGCTTAAATAAAGATATTATAAAAAAAGAACAAATTTCCCTGATATAATAAACACTAAAGTAACATCTTTGTCTTAACAGAGAAACAAAGCTATGTAATTTCACAATGAGAAAGTAGAAGATAACTTCTAATTGAGAAATTGTTTTTCACAAATATATAGGAATTTTCCATTTCCATCAAATTCAGATAGATAAACAAAACCTAATAGAGAAGATGAGTAATTAAAGTTTTTGTTTTGTTTACTTTTCTCTTTCTTTTTTTCCTTTCCTTTTCTTTAGCTGCTTGCTCTTGGTAGAAGTTCCTGGACCTGTTTCTATTATTATTATCATTATTATTATTATTATCATCATCATCATCATCATCATTAATATATTTATTTAAGCACCATGATTACAAACATGTTTATAGTTGGGCTTCAGTCATAAAAAGTACACTCCCTTCACCAGTGAAACCTGTTTCCATTTCTTAAAAAGCATTACACATTTTAACAAGCACTACTAAAATGACTTTGGAATTTTACTCAGACATAGCACTGTATATCCACTTTGGTTGTCACCTCCCATTATAGTCATAAATGCCAAGAAAAAAAGTTTGATAAATCTGCTATTTCATAACAAAAACAGCACCATGAATATTTAACTAAATATCACTTCACACCACTTTTATTATACAAGGTAAGTTTTTTTTTCTTTTTTGACAGAGACATCCGTCTTGAATTTTTTTTCAGAAATACAACTTGAATTTTTTTTTCAGAAATACAAACTTTTGTGTGTTTAATTTTGCACATCATTGACTAACTTCAATACCTGGTCCCCTGTGTTGTTCCCTGAGCATTGGCAGAAATAATTCTTGAGGGCAGAGCCAGGAGTAACCCCTGAGCATCACTAGAAGTGGAGAAGGCCCCAAAACAAAACAAAAAAAAATGTGTGCTGATGAGTTAACTGAAGGATAGAAATAAGGATACCCATGCTGAATAGAGAGAGGGGGTGTATCAGAGCATCAGACATAAGCATATATGCATATGTGAAGTAGTAGGGAAGAAAGAGAGTCCCAAGGCAGTGTGAATGAGACACAATGTCTTGAGATTGGTTACAGAAGGTGCATTAAATGTATCAGAGACATGGATAATAGGAAAGTAGTAAGATTTTTTCTATTCATCACTTTTCTTTTTGTAGAACTCAATAAAAACTGACTGATCATTAATCCGGAATATCTGAGCATTTGGCTATTAGTCAAAATTTAAGTATATCTTAATCATGAAATATTTTATAAATCTGTTAAATTTTTAAAAGGTAGTTGGTGAATATTTCATAAACTTAATTTAACTCAGAAAGTTAAATGCACTTTAATTAGTTAATATCTAATGAGAGGTTGGAAAGATGAGAGATTGTGCATACGGTGCTTGTTTTATACACAGCTAACAGAAGTTCCATATCCACTACTGACAGAATTAATCCCTGAGAACAGTTAGAAGTAAGCCCTAAATATAGCAGGGTATGGCCCAAACATTGTATGTGTGTGTGTGTGTGTGTGTGTGTGTGTGTGTGAGTGAGTGAGAGAGAGAGAGAGAGAGTGTGTGTGTGTGTGTGTGTAAAATTGGCCTCTTCATTTGTAAACATGGTAGCAAAAGATACTTGTTTTGCTTTTAGTTTAGGGTCATACCTGGTTATGCCCAGAAATTACTCCTGTTGGACTTAAGAGATTGATCATATGTGGTGCCAGATATCAAACCAGGGATAGCAACATACCAAGGAAGCACCTTACCCATTGTCATATTGTGCCAGACCAAATATATTTTGCTTGAACTGCATAAGAGCATATATGTGTGCATGCTCGTACATATGCACATGGAGTACAAGCATACAGATGGAGTTTTCCTACCACATTTAGGTTAACATTATACCTCTAGTGGTGGGTACTTAAGGCTATATACACACAATGTTGCACCAAAAATATTCCTTGGAGGGAATGCAATAAGAACAGAGAAGGGACCACTATGATAATAATGATACGAAGTAATCACTCTGGACAAGAATGGATGCTGAAACTAGTTAAAGTGGCATGTGTGATGCCTTTTCAGTAACAGTTTTCAAACCACATTGCCTAAAAAGAGTAAAGGGTAGGGAAAAGAGAAGAGGGAAAAGAGGGAGGGAGACAGAGAGGAGAGTAGAGGGGAATAAAGGAAGAGAGGTGAAAAGAAGCAAGGAGGTAAAGTGGAGGAAGAGATAGAAACTGTCATAAAAATAAAGGGGCTTAAATTATAACATATAGATCGATTTGGCCCCACTTTCGCCATTTGTTGTAGTTGCTGTTTTTGTTTTGTGGATCATACCTAACTGTACTATGGGTTCATTCTTGGTGAGGTTTGGGAACCATATGGAATACTGGGGACTGAATCTTTATTGATTACAAGTAACTTTGTAAATCACAATTCTTTAAAAGCCAAACAAAAAACCCTTTTTTTTTTTTTGGCTTTTGGGCCACACCCGGCAGTGCTCAGGGGTTACTCCTGGCTGTCTGCTCAGAAATAGATCCTGGCAGGCACGGGGGACCATATGGGGCACCGGGATTCAAACCAACCACCTTTGGTCCTGGATCGGCTGCTTGCAAGGCAAACGCCGCTGTGCTATCTCTCCGCCCCCACCCCCCCAAAAAAAATCCCTATTTTTAAAGTATCTGTCATAGAGGCAACCTGGAAGATGGGAGAGAAAAATGGGATGTTGGTGGTCTTAGGAAAAGTACACTGGTGAAGTGATGGGTGTTGGAACATTAAATGGCTGAACTCCAATCATTAACTTTATTATTGCATATCTGCTGGTAATTCAATTTTTT
>PVKC010042415.1:0-11959 GCA_004027635.1 Crocidura indochinensis | reverse complement strand
CTATTTTGTGTCTCTCTCCCTCTGACATATTTCACTTAGCATAATAGATTCCATGTTCATCTGTGTATAGGAAAATTTTATGACTTTATTTCTCCTGACAGCTGCATAATATTCTATTGTGTATATGTACCACAGTTTCATTAGCCATTCATCTGTTGAAGAGCATCTTGGTTGTTTCCAGAGTCTGGTTATTGTAAATAGTGCAGCAATGAATACAGGTGTGAGGAAGGGATTTTTTTATTGTGTTTTTGTGTTCCTAGGGTATATCCCTAGGAGTAGGAACTAGAAACTTTTGAATGGAGGCTCCATTTCGCCAAAAGTTAACCCTTACACAAGCTATAGACATTATTGTCAGTACTTGAAACCACTGCCCATTAGTTATCAAAATTTCTTAATGCTGAGACTTGTTGTGCCTTGTTCCATTTCTTGGAAACAACTCCCGTATGTTATATCATGTCTGTTTCACAATTGTTAGTTTGAATGTATATGATTTATTTTCTAGTTTCCATAGACCACAAATAGAAATTTTACCACAGGAGTTTTTGTTCCAGAGTCTTACACAGACCTGGTTTATATGATGGAATTTTAAACATTGAGGATTATTTTAGATGTTTGAGATGTTGGGCAAAATAATTGTATTTGCATGTAGAAAATATATGAATAACTACAAAGCAGAGGGTAGAATTTAAACTGAACACTGCAGCTAAAATATTTAGGTACTAATTCAATATTCTTTTTTTCTTTTTTTCAAAATCTTTTAATATTCCTTGTATTGTGCACACTCTCTCTGGGAATAATTCGTTTGTACTATAGTGATCCAGATTCTAGATAAACATAGTGTTCATTTGGGCTAAAAAACAGAAATCAGAGTTCAGTAGAATTAAAGAAGCATAAGTTTGCACAACAGGGTATCAGAGAAGAGTAAAGTTATATAAAATTGTGAAAATAAAATCAGAAGTTTTTCAAGAGTCTTTGAAATCTAGATTGCATATTAACGGAACAAGACCACATTAGCCTGATCACTAAGTTCATGGTTAGGGCAGGGGCAATGATATTAGCAGTTGATAATACTATGGAATTTGGAGTCACAGCAACAAAAACTGAAGATAATACTTGATTAAATTCCTGGGAATCCAGCTATACTACCACAAGCTTTAATTGTAAAGACCCTTAAAAGACCTGTCCTAATGTGGATCCTATAATAAATATACCCTTCAAAATCTTAAAACCTAACCTGTACAAGATCTAGAGTGGTAATAGAATTTGAAGAATGAATTCCCAAAAGAAGAGTTAGGAAAAGGCTTTTGCATATCTAATTCAATATAGCATAAAGACAAATCAATTAAATTGCCTACTAGAACAAAGTCAACAATATTCAGAATGAAAAGTCAGAATAGAATTATGATCCATATTTTTCAATGTCCAATGTACAATACCAAATATTCAATATGCATAGTAGCAGAGACCTGGGACCTATGGACAAGATGGCAGTAGAAACATCTTCAAAATATCGAGTTTTATATAGACTTTTAAAACTATGGCTTTAATGGGGCCGAAGCAGTGGTGCAGGGCACAAGGCCTTGGGTGTGCTAGCCTAGGACAGGCATGGTTAAATCCTCTGACATCCCAAATGATCCCCCAAGCCAGGGGCCATTTCTGAGCAAATAGCCAGGAGTAACTCCTGAGTGAGCATCACCGGTGTGACCCAAAAACCAAAAAAAAAAAATAAAAAAGAAAGAAAGAAATAAAACTATGGCTTTAAATAAGAGCTAATGATTATTTCAAATATTTAAAAAACATAGATAATTTTGCCAAATAAAGAAAAGCATAACTAAAAATTATGTATTTATATTATTTTACTTTTTGTTTTGGGACCACACCTAAAAGTACTCAGCACTAATTCTGGTTCTGCACTTAAAGATCACTCCTGGCTGTGCTTTGAAGATGATAGGTGCAGGATTTAAATGTAGGTGGAGCATGTGCAAAGCAAGTGCCCTACCCATCGTACCATTATTTTGGCCCTTTGAAAGGAAATTTTAGAATTTAGCATTTTAAGTCAAAACTCTCTCCCAAAGGGTTGAACATCAGCTTGGAGATAGCTGAGGAGTGAACTCAAAGACAAATCAGCAGGAATTATCTATCTACATTGAAAAGCAGAGCTAAACATAAATGTTTTTGGCTTTTCAAGTCATTATATAGATTTTCCATATGATTCTTTGGCTATAAGGAATTATATGTCTTTGTACATTAAGCTTATGCCATCTTTGCAACTACCTAGGGTCCACAAATGATAACTGTAACTAGAGAATGCTGCTATGGTAACACAAATGAATAATCACCTCAGGCAAATATTTTCTCAAAAATTAACTTTATCTAACTTCAGAATCAGTATGATATTAGCAATAAAAATAGTTATCTAATATTTAGCTGAGCATGTTAGCCATATCTGTTAGCATTTGTCTTGTCAAAAGTCACACATGCCCAGTATAGTTTCATGTTTAGATTCATAGACTGTGCATTAGGTAAAGTGTTCGATCTTATTTTTGGTTTTTGTTATTTTTGGGGGGCGGTAGGTCACACTCAGCAGTGTTCAGGGGTTACTCCTGGCTCTATGCTCAGAAATCCTTCCTGGCAGGCTCAGGACCATATAGGATGCCGGAATTCAAACCACCATTCTTCTGCATGCAAGGCACATGCCTTAACTCCATGCTATCTCTCCATCCCCCTAGATCTTATATTTTGTGCCTACCATTTACTAATTGGTAACTGGGCAGTTACTTAGATTGCTCAAATATAATTCAGGGGTAATATTTGTTTCTAACAGATTTTGGAATTTATGGGAGAAGATAACATTTAAAGCATTTCAAATGATACCTGTAACATGTTTATATTTATTGTTCTATATATTTATTTCTGCGGACTGGAGATATATTACAGGGGTTAAGATATTTACTTTACAAGCAGACAATGCTAATTTAATACCCAGCACCACATTATGCCCCCCCTGAATACTTCAGATTTTGGTCTAACACCTTTCCCAAAGATGTATTATTCAGAGTGATCCTTGCGTACAGAGCAAGGAGTGAAACCTGAACAATATTGGATGTGGCCCAAAGCCAAAAATAAGTGCATAAAATGCATTTTATGTAAAGACAGTTCTGTATGTACTCCAAAGTATAAAAGAGAGATAACTCTTTCGCTGTTGGGATGTTGACTGTTGATAATGAGGATCCTGCCTGCTACTTGGAAGAGCTGTCCTCCACAGACGACCATCATTCTGTTTTACTGGGTGTGTTTAGTGTGCAAATAAATGCCAGGAACATGAGAGACTTTTTTTTCTAGTTCCTGCTAGTAATCCTTGAGAATCAGGTAGTTCAGCACTCTACAATTTGTGTGTCTAAAAGAAAAATGAGACTACACAAATGTTCTAAAACCCAGACTGAGGTAAGAATAATGTGACTACGGGTCTTCAGTGTGCTAATCTGCTTTCTTGATCTCTGTATTTCTATGTGTATGGGAAGCATGAAACTGGATTCTCCGGAAAGAAACAACTCTTTCCACCATTAGATATGGGTCTTTATAATAGAAGAAGAGGGAAATAAAGGGAACTTTTTAGCTGGTGATACCTGAATGAACTGAGGAAATTGAGCATCTTTTTTTTTATTTTAATTTAACCTAACAAATGGAGACATTGCACTAGATCCTACTGAATGATTAATGTCTCCAGGAAAATATCTACCCTAGTGACAAATCAGCTTCACAGCAGACTTACCCAGTCACTTTGTCAAATCCTCTCACACTTCTCTCAATAATATACTTGTCCTTTTGTTCAGCTGTTATTAGCACTGTTGAATTATTTTGCTTTTAGTCCTATTTTGGTATGGCTAAATATCCAGTTTAAGTATAATTATATTTAATTGGAGTGGCTGTGCCTGAAACTCTGGAATCATTACAGTGTGAATGTTATATTTCCAACATTGTGGGGAGATGAAATTATAACTGAATATACTAGATAAACTAGAAAGAGCCATCACTTCTAATATTTAGATAGTTTTAATTACTGATGCTGCCTTTGTCACTTATGTTACAAATACATTTTTTGCAACATAATATATCGAACTGTATTCCAGGAGACAAAAGTATATGGGGAGGTATGAATAGGGGGAGGAAGACCTAACTTGACAGTGCTCAAGGCTAACATTTGACTCTGTCCTCAGGTGACAAGGAGTTGGTCAATTTATTTTAAAGACTCAAAGTCATGAGTATAAAATGTGTTTATAGATGACATTGTATTTAAAATATGACATAAATAATATAGCCTCCTTGACTACATCAAGCACAGAATTGACTGTTCAAATATTTCATTTTAATAAGTATTTTAGGAAATATTACAACATAAAATTATACATATGTATACAGGTATAGGCATAGATATTACACTTATATGTACACATTATAGACATAAGATAATACATATGCATACATTGGTTTGGGTGATATACACTGGTGCTTCGAGTTTATTCCTGGTTCTGTACTTAGGGATCATTTCTGGTTATACTCTGTAGACTATATGCAGAGCTAGAGATTGAACCCCTGCCAGCCACATACAAAGTAAGCACCTTACTCACTAAATATTCAAAACTATGTGAGTTGTTTCAGCCCTATAACTTACATGCAGAACATTTAGTTAAACTCTATTGAAATCCCTAAACAGATCACCTACATCCATGAATATGCTCACACTCATATTTACATATGGGCTGCTAATGACAAAATATTGATAAAGAAAAGGGCAAAATAGTGTCTTTTAGTTATTGAATCATGCTTATTCTATGTACTTGCAATTTTCTGAAATTCTCTATCAGCTAATTTGAAAATTAGCTGTTTAGTTATTCAACTTAGATCGGTTTGAGAGTCTTCTAATATGTATACAGAATAAAATAATAATGCTGACTTCTTTATGTCTTGGTGGCACATTTAGCATTTTTTTTTTGGTTTTTGGGCCACACCTGGTGACGCTCAGGGGTTACTCTTGGCTATGCACTCAGAAGTCGCTCCTGGCTTGGGGGACCATATGGGACACCAGGGGATCGAACTGTGGTCCGTCGAAGGCTAGCGGAGGCAAGGCAGGCACTTTACCTTTAGCGCCACCATCCGGCCCCACATTTAGCATTTTTATTAAAACAAATTATAATTATTTAGTATGTTAAGAAAAGGAATAGGAAATGCAACTTTAATATGTTAAATTAGCAGTTTGTTTTACTGATGATTTATTATATAACATGTTATGAATATTTTATCAGCACATATATGGAAATAGCTACTCATCTTTAATGCTTACCATTAAGGATTAACTAATAGTTGCAACCATGTTTATATACATCCGGTAAGTTGTCTCTCTCCCTCATTCTCCCTGTTACTCTTCCTTTTAGGCTCCCATTTCCTCTCCCTCGTTCTGGCATGGCTTTGAATGATCTCCAAATACTTACCTAATATTCTAATAATATCCCAATATGATCTTCCTATATTTGAATATAACAATTTGCTTGTGACCTACTGCTTACTCCCCACGTTCATGGTTTATATTCATAATGTTCTTATTCTACTAAAATAATAAAGCAAGTGAGTCTCATTTCTTTATCACTTGTGGAGATGTAATTGTAGTGACCATGCTAAGTTCTAGAAGTCAGCAGAGCTCCTTGAAACTCGAAATTTGATAAATGGATAGGAAGTTCCTTGATTTTTTTTCTTTTATTTCAGCAAAAACACATCTCTAGGAGGTGGTAGTTAATAAAAATGGACCATCAGTTTATTTATTCATTTTCTCTTTATTAAGATACTATTTTCTTAGCTGGAGACATAGTACAGGGATCAAGATGATGGCAGTCTTGCCTGTTGGTTCAACTTAGCTCCATCCTGGCACCACATATATCCACTGAGCACTGCCAGGAGTAAATTTTGAGCATTACCAAGTGTGCCCTTTCCCCAACCCCACTTAATATAGATTCCATTATGATATAACATTTATTTTGATAACTGCATTGGCAATATCTCAAGGGATAAGTTGTACTATTGGGAAATAAAATTGCATATGTATATGCATTCATTAACACATACTGTAAATATTTTATGGCAGCTATACATAATATGCTACTTGGAACATTAGTCACGATAGGAAGCACTCAGGTCAAATTTTATTATGTACTTTTATCTTCAGTATCATTATTCAGATTATGTGTACGCATTCTATCCCACCGCAGCCTTCTTCCTTGACATACATGTTTTCAATTCCAGTTGTTATATTTTGAATCTCATGTTTGCAGTGTTGTTGGTTCTGTGGTTTAGATGTAGATATATACCATCCCTTTACCCCAATGATGTGCTGCGCTATTACTTCCTGTCCTCTCTTTACTTATACCTTCTATTTCTTTTCTTCTTTGACTTTCTCCTTCATATATTCTAGTGCTAAGTGTGATATAGTATACCATTTATAGTAACTTCCATTGCTGTTTCCTGTTATTCTATGAACCACATCACTCAGAACATGTTTTTGTCTTTCTTCTGACTTCATGTAACATGATATCTTCCAGTTATATCCTAGTTTCATATAATTGTGTGACTTCATTCTTTCTTGCATCTGCACAGTGTATATGTGTATACACTGTGTATATATTGCACAGTGTATATATGTATATATCATAGTTTTATTATACACTCATCTGCCACTGGACACCTAGATTGCTTCAATTGCCTAGCTATTTTGCAAAGTGCTGCAATGAAGGAAAATATTTTTGTTCTAGAGTAGATAATTAAAAGTAGTCATGCTGAGTCTTATTCTAATTTTTCTGAGAAATATCCATACTGTCTTCCATAGGGGTTAAACTAGACAATATTTTTACCAGCATAGCATGAGTGTTCCTTTTTCATTACATCTTCATCAACTTAGATGTTCTCTTCATAATATTTTTCATTGTCACTGGTGTGCAATATCTCATAGTAATCCTTATTTTGATTTCCCTGATAATAAATAATAAAATGTAGCTGTGAATTGGCGCTCCTGGCGTGCTCCCCTTGGGAGCACTGTACCATTTCTCCTTACTCACAGCCTCCCAGAGGTGCCTAAAATGTGGCCGCAAATTGGTGCCCCCGGCATACTCTCCTGGGCACACTGTACCCATTTCCCACAGCCTCCCAGAGGTGCCTACAATATGGCTGTGAATTGGTGTTCCAGAGTGCTCCCCCGGAATAATTTATTATTTGTCTATTGGACATCTGCCTATCTTCATTTTCTCTCTCATTTTACGGTGTTTTTTGTTTCCTTTAATTCCATTTTTATGTAATCTTTCATGTTTTGTAACAGGTCTTTAAGTTCATTGATTTGTTCATACATGGATTTCTTGTACTCGCTAGCTAGTGATTCTTTCATTTCTTTTACCATGGCTTGCATTTCTTTTCTCATGGCTGTGTTTAGGTCTTCGTTTATTGGAGCTGTGTGTTTTGGTGGACTTGGAAACTTGTTAGGGTTTCTCTCCATATCTCCAGATGTTAGAGTATTCCTTAGTTTACCTATATTTCTTTGCATTTATTGCTTTGGCTTGGAGTGCAATGTTTTCAGGTTTTATCTTGCTTATGCCACCCGTGGCATGGGGCTGGGTCCCTTCTCTGTGGTGCGGCTCTAGGTGGGTATGTTGGCTGAGGTTCCTGAGATTTGGCCCCTCCCATGTCCTCCAGTCTAGCCTGGTCAATCACCCAATCCCTCTTTCTACCAGACAGTGAAGTTCTCCTCCTGGCCACAATGGTAGAGGGCGCAGTTGAGCCTAGATCCCTCCTTCTTCCTGCCACTTGGGAACTTGCTTAAGCTTCCTTCTTGCCTTTCCAGGAAAATGTGGTGTTCCTCTAGTCTCTGGTCCTCCTGACTCAGCCTCCCAGAGGCACCTAAAATGTGACTGAGAATTGGCGCTCCTGGCGTGCTCCCCCTGGGAACACTGTACCATCTCTCCTTACTCATAGTCTCCCAGAGGTGCCTAAAATGTGGCCACAAATTGATGCCCCCGGCATACTCTCCCGGGCACACTGTACCCATTTCCCACAGCCTCCCAGAGGTGCCTATAATATGGCTGTGAATTGGTGTCCCACTGTGCTCCCCCGGGTGCACTGTACCCATTTCCCCTTACTCACAGCTTAACAGAGGTGCCTGAAATGTAGCCACAAATTGGTGCCCCCCAGCGAGCTCCCCCTTTAACTCCCATTTTATGTGGTTCTTTTGTTGTTGTTCTTGCTGCTGTTTTGGGGTCACACCTGGCAATAGTCAGGGGTTACTCCCTGGCTCTGTGCTCAGAAATCAGTTTCGGCAGTCATGGGAGACCATATGGAATGCCAGGATTCAAACCACATCTGCTCTGGGTTGGCCAGATGCAAAGCAAAAGCCCTACTTCTGTGAATCTCTCTGGCCCCATATGTGATTCTTGTTTTTGAGTTTTGTTAATGTATTTTTTTGGTTTTGGGCCACACCTGTTCAGGGGTTATTCCTGGGTATGTGCTCAGAAATCACTCCTGGCTTGGGGACCATGTGGGACTCCGGGTGATCAAACCACAGTAGCGCTTGTAAGGCAGACACCTTACCTCTAGTACCACCTTCCCGGCCCCATAAGAGTTTCGTTAATATTTTATGCATCTTGGATATCATACTTTAACCTAATATGTTGAGAGCTAGTATTTTCTCCAATTCAGTTGGGTGTCTTTTACTTTTAGTCCTGTTTCTTTGTCCATCTAGAAACTATGATGTAGTCCCATTAAAAATTATAGTAAATTTCCATGGAAATCATATTATTGAAGACAAGTTTAAGTCCAAATCTTGAATCAGTCTGCCTATATTTTTCTAATGTATTTTATGGATTCTGATATGATATCAAGGCTTTGGTCTCACTTTGAGTTAACTTTCTGTAAGGTGTAAGATATAAAATCCAGCTTCATATTTTACATATCAACACTCAAATATCTGTTGCATTCATATATACAAATATCAAACTAAAAATCAGTCTATTTTATTTAAAATATTGTCTCCAAACAATAAAATTCTAACAATCAACAAAATATGATTTATTTATATTTCTCTTTAAATTATTTTTATTTTTAAGCATCATGATTTATAAAAATGTTATAAGTATGGTTCTATACACAAAGCTTCCAGAACCATATTTTCCACTATATCTTCTATTTTCCTTCACCATCATCTCAGTGTCTACTCCCCCCAATTCTTTCTTATAGTATGCTTCCTACTGGAAATGAGTTTTCAGTCTCTGCCATTTTTACTCATCAATTATTGTCCTGCCATCTTTCTTTATATTACATACATGAGAATGATCATTCTGTGTCTACCCCTATCCTCTTGCTAAATTAACTCAGCATGATACTGAATTAAATACTCAGCTCCATCAACACACAATTTCCACAATAAAGCCAATCAGACTGAAATCTTCAACCTCCATTCCACTGGAGATTTGTTTCAGGAAATGAGACAAACACCAAGTGGCAAATGCAAAAGGACTATCCAAGTTTTGGGGCACCTCAACACCCTTAAGTGAACTAATAGGTTGACTATTTATTTAATACATTACTTTCCCCCACCTACCCTGGTCTCCAACATGTAAGTCACTGTTTAACTCAACATAAATTAAGGGAGATTAGTAAGTACATCAAAATTCAGTAGGAATTAATTAATAGCAGTGTATGGAATATTGACACACACATTGGGAGGTCACCATTAATAAAGTCATGACAATTTTCTATTATTTTTCCCTCCGTTTCTCTCTATACCCCAGGATCCTAAGTTGTTTTTATTCCATCTTGTGCTTATGCCCACTGCCCCATCATTTACTCTATTCTTTCTGGGGTACAAATTTTGCCACATTATTCTGTTCTGTTCTCTCTATGGCTCACATTTGCTGCTCCATTTTTTACTGAAAGATCTAACCTGTTTTGCTGAGAGTATTTGAATTATATGTTTTTTGTTAATGGGATGATGTCCCACTCTCTTTTGTAGCAATAGCATTTCATCTTTTTCTATAGTTAAGAAGTTTATCTTTTTGTATATGTTCTATAGTTTATTTTTGGGGGTACACACAGCTGTTCTCAGAAGTTATTCCTACTCTGCTCTCAGAAATCACTCCTGGCAGGCTTGGGGGACCATATGAGATTCCGGGAATAAAACGCGGGTCCACCCCAGGTTGGCAACATGAAATCACTCTGTTTCCTGTTCTATAGTTTCTTTATCAAATCATTTATTCTTGGATATTGGTTGTTTCCAAATTTTGACTATTATGGATAGTGCTGCAATAGACATCAGGATCTTTCTGTTTTTTAAAGTTTTAAGTTTCTTTATTTAAAGAAAATTTATTGCACAGTTGACATAGTTAATCATAATATATTTGCTTCCAATTAACTGGGAAATAAAATATTTTATAAGAGGAAAGAATAAACAAAGAAAGAAGAGGGAAAAAGTACAGCTGCAAGCAAATTTTTGAAAATTATTATATCTCTAATGAGGTCATTATGTCACTGTCAAAAGATTTAATAAGCTCTTCTAGGTAGTTGACCATTTGGATACTTCATTTTTTCTAAACATTAGGTGGCTTCAGATAGAGTTTAGCATCTAAATTGTTCTGTTCCAATGGGCATAATCGTGTTAAACAACAATGGATCTAAATTTATGGTATTAAACAAAAATTGAGTTGATGAGCAGTTGCAAATTTGACCATCACACAGTCCAAGAATTCCAACCACTGGAATTCTTTTGTGGGGCTTGTTTTCAGATGCCAGGGATTCAGGAAGTATGAAAAGGTGGGGGGATGCACATACTCACTTTTAAAAAGCCATGGTGAGGGGCCGGAGAGATAGCACAGAGCTAGGGAATTTGCCTTGCAAATTACTGATGCAGGACCAATTGTAGTTAGAATCCCGGCATTCAATATGGTCCCCTGTGCCTGCCAGAAGCGATTTCTGAACACAAAACCAGGAGCAACCCCTGAACACTGCCAGATGTGGCCCAAAAACCAAAAACAAAACTCTGGTGATATGACCCTAAATATCAACATAACTGGAGATTTGGTGAGATTGGTGTCTGCAGAAAACCATACAGGAGTAGTGAAGTGGGGCCATTAGTGAAGTAGAAATTGTGAGTAATACATGAAGCAGAACTTGCATTGGCAGGATAGGGACTTGGCTTACCCTGTCCTCCTAGATTGCCAGTTTTCATCTGAATGGTTAGTGTACCCATAATTTTTCAGTTTAGTTTGCTGCCTTTCAAGAACAAAGTGAGTCAATGTAGCTGTCCGGGTACAAGCATGCTGAATGCATTTGTACAATAACTGTCTTTTCTAAGTAGAGTTCTTTGTCCCTTAGGGCATTGTAAAGAAGTGTTTACTTTATACTTTTAAAAAGGTAAAAGATTTTGTCATGAAAACTGTCACTTCAAGTCTGATATCAAGGTCTTTCATCCATTTGGATTTCATCTTGGTACATGATGTTAGCTGAGGGTCTAAGTTCAATTTTTCAAGTGGCTAGCCAGTTGTGCCAACACCACTTGTTGAAAGGCTTTCTTTGCTCCATTTAGTATTTCTTGCTCCTTTATTGAAAATTAGGTGACTGTATGTCTGGGGAATATTTTCTGAGTATTCAAGCCTATCCCACTGATCTGAGGGCCTGTCCTTATTCCAATACCATGCTGTTTTGATAACTATTGCTTTGTAGTAAAGATTGAAATTGGGGAAAATAATTCCTCCCATGTTCTTTTTCCCAATGATTGCTTTCGCTATTCTAGGGTGTTTATTGTTCCAAATGAATTTCAAAAGTGCCTGATCCACTTCTTTGAAGAATGTCGTGGGGATCTTTAGAGGGATAACATTAAATATGTATAATGCCTTGGGTAGTATTGCCATTTTGATGATGTTAATCCTGCCAA
>PVKC010042413.1:0-11467 GCA_004027635.1 Crocidura indochinensis | reverse complement strand
ATATGAATCACAGAATTAACTATCATAGTGTACAGAAAAATTTACAAAAGAGTCACAAGCCCACACATGTATTTGAAAGTCTAGTTTTGAGGGCTGAAATTCTCTATGTTTCTGTAATGGATGGTTTCTGATGGAAATCAATTCAATAAAATTAATGAATGTGCGATTCACAAGATAAATTTTTCTTTTCTTCTGTGCATAGAAGTCTGTCAGTATATTGTAAATTTGTATATTATACAACCAATCTTAGTAAGAAATTGTCCAACATGAACATATTCATATTTTTTGTGAATCAGATTAGGTTATTATTTTTCTTTCCATCATAGTTACTAGAGAAATATCTTCATTATAGGTAGGTTTCTACCTAGATGGCTTACAATTTTTCCCATACAAAAATTTACATATACATAAACACACATACACTAAATATTTATATACAGATACACATCATACTACAAAAACACAAATATACACCACAAATGTACACATACCCTAACATGTATGTACAAATGCATATATGTACTATAATAATACTGACCTTCTATAAAGTCATATACTTGATGTTTGTTTTGTCTGTTTTTTTGTTTTGATCACAACTAGTGACACTCAGGGATTATTCCTGGCTATGCGCTCAGAAATCACTCCTGGCTTGGGGGACCATATGGGACACAGCGGGATTGAACCACTGTCTGTCCTAGGCTAGCATGCAAGGCAGACACCTTATAACCTGCATCATTGCTCTGACCCTGAAGTCATATAATTTTCATAGTCAATATTGTTTGTGTAATGGAAAAATTACAGCTCTAAGTTCACCATGTTCTGTAATAAACAGCACAGAATATTATTGAAAAAAATTTGTAACTAAAAATATGTTTCCTGAAACAAAATATAATTTTAAAGGTATTACCAAACATGATATATCTTGATCCTTAACAAATCTACAGAATTTTGACATAAAAACAAATGCTCTCGGGGCCCGGGAGATAGCATGGAGGTAAGGCGTTTGCCTTTCATGCAAAAGGTCATGGGTTCGAATCCCAGTGCCCCATATGGTCCCCTGTGCCTGCCAGGAGCAATTTCTGAGCATGGAGCCAGGAGTGACCCCTGAGCACTGCCGGGTGTGACCCAAAAACCAAAAAAAAAAAAAACAAAAAACGAATGCTCTCATGGTATCACTAGAAATAAGCATAGTCTTTTCAAATGTCTTTTGTTAGCCTTTCTTCTAGCTTTCCCAGTAATCCCAGTGACTGTATTATGACCTTGGGACATACAAAATATTCTAATTTCCAAATTCAACATATTTCCTTTCACATCTATAAGTACTTAAACCCTTGAATGTACGTTACACCATTAGATGCAACTTTCTATGAAAGTATCTCTATTTGCCTTTTCTCTTATTATTGCAAGAGAAGCTTCTAAGAAGTATATAATCTGAAAGCTTTGGTCCCCACATAAATATTACTGGATCAAACACTTGTGTTGCAAGAGCCTGTCTAATTTATTAAACTTCTCTGTGCCCCAATTTACTGGAGTAAAGCATAGAAATTACAGTTCTATGAGGTAAGTATGATTATGTGATAATTAATACTTTTAGAGTACTTCAAAGAATGTCTTAAATATAGATATTTTTCCATAAATGTCAGTTAACAATATTCCTTGGGTTTACAGCCTAGTGAGAAATTGGTTATTGTGGATATCACTTAACATTTCAGATTTTAATTATTCTCCTTTCCATAGTAAACCCTTTTCTTATATATTGACAACTCCAATCACATCAACTGTGAACTCCATCTGGTGACTCACAAAAGCTTCCTCCTATCACAAAATGTATGCTGTTTTATTATAAGATAGTATAAGTTACATAAGTATATTTCTACAATAAAATTCTAGGACATTGACCATTTCTTTATAATTGTTTTGATAAATGTGTTTTTTTTTTCTCTTTTGCCATGTTAAATTTGACTAGTAGGAAGAATAGATAAAACTATATTCATAGGTCAGACCCTAAGACCAAACTTTGAATAAATAGAAAACTTTGAACTATAAACGTATTACAACCTCTTCAAATATTCAACCTTTTCAAAAACAAAGACAACTTCTTCAAATAATCACTGCTTCCATATTGAAATTATATGGATCTTATTTCATCTGACCTCAACCATTAAAATAAGCTCCAGTTTCCCTATTTCTAAAACCTAATTTGTCACATTTGTATTCCTCATTAATTCTTCAGAGTGCTATCTTGAGTAAAGTAATATCTTCCTTTCTCTAAAAGATATTGATTCATATTTGTCAAAAAATGAATTATCCCAACATATCTCCAACAATATGACCCTTTCTATCTCTTCATGTTCATTCTACATCAATTTTTCTATCACAATCCCTTTATATATTTTAGGAGACAGGGCTACATTAAAAGCAATAGGGCAAGTTATTATCTCAGAGGTTTCTATCCAATATGGGAAAGGATTTAAAGAAAGAAACAAGAAAATTCATGGTATTCTCTGAACTTCTGGACTGTGTAATAATAGTTATTAGGCATAGACAATGAAGGTATTTTTTCTCCTTTACTCATAATCCTTATTATCTAGTCAAATACTCTTGAGAAATAGCACTATAAAAATAACTCAGAACTGATAATTTTTGAGTTTTCATCATATTTTCTCTTGTCTTATAAATTGCTATGCCACTTTGGAGAAAATTGGCATTTCAAACTCAGATATTGTGGAATAGAAATTGTGTATTAAAACCAAAGTACTATTTAACAAAATGTTAAGAGAGCTGAGTAAATATCCACTTTAAAAATTCAGAAATTATATTTGTAATAAAAATTATATAATATGTACCCCTAAACATTACATCATGTATATTACTTATATTTCACCTTAAAGTAGTGTTATTGTATTATTTATATTTTAATTTTTATTCTTTCCACTTACCTTTATTGAGTCTTTTTTACTGGGGACAGAGAGATAGATTGGAGGTAGGAAGTTTTCCTTGCATTCAGAAGGATGGTGGTTCGAATCCTGGCATCCCATGTGGTCCTCCGAGCCTGCCAGGAGTGATTTCTGAGCATAGAGACAGGAATAAACCTTGAGAGCTGCCGATTTTAACAACCACCACCAAAAGAAGAACAACAAAAAAGTCTTTTTACTATCATTCAGGTACTATGGCTTTATGAAATAGATATCATAAGGAGTCTGTTGTCTGTCTCTTTTTGGAAGTCAGAGTTCAAAGGAAGGTTAATGCAAATATCATAATGTTATGGGGACTCATGGGAACAGAGGATGCTAAATACATGTACTAGCTTTCAAGGAAAATGGTGGCTGGATGTTGGCTGACTATCATTTAACCCAGTTATTTACTCTTTTGCAAATGATGCAACTATTATGAACAATTGCTGGCCATTAATTACTTTGACTCCAGCATGAATTTGATGACTAATTATCGCCTCAAATTGAAGGCTCAGCATTCTTTGCCTTTGTTACTTGGCTTTGTGAGAAACCTTGCACCAGAATCAGGCAGTTAGACCTGTGCTGAATTATCTGAAGAAGCCATTAACTTCCTGATGAGAAGTTCCTCTATTCAGTTCAGCCATGGGGACCCTTATCAACACCTACAGAGAAGTACTGATCTAAATTAACTTCCCACTTCCTTATTCGAGAAAATAATAAATGATTTACAACTAATGGATTAAAACAATCTCTCCAGTTGCCTCTCCAGCTATTTGGCCTTGCAGTTAGGACTTGAAGAACTGTAATTGGTATTTAACGTAGTGTGGTTAAGGGTCATTAAAGGAAAAATATCACATTGCTTTTTGATCCAATTTTCTTCTACTTTCAATGTGTTTTTTGTTTCTATTAATCCTTATAGTGGAAATTTATTTCTTTTCTTTTAATGTAGTCAAACTTTTAGATTTTTGAAGGGTGGGTAGATCAGAGCCAGGAGTGCTCAGTGGCTACAGATGTGGTTCCAGGAACAAACTAAGAGACACGCAAGAGTGATCTATTATCTTGACTCCAACTGTATAGATCTCTCTCTCCAAAACACTTACCACACATCTTTTAGTTCTTACACTTTTGTTTATTTTCTTTTTGTGTATATTTTTTGGTTTTAAGTTCACCCCTTCTCATACATGAAGGGTCCTCTGTACGATTGAGCTGTGCCTGATCCAACTGTTTTTTTACTTATAAAATTAAGGTTTTTAAATTCCATTTTATATTCATTCTTAGAAGTTATATTGACTTTTAATTAATGAACACCAAAGATAATTATATTTTCCTATTTCTGTCTTTAAAACTCTCTTTTTTTCATTTTCAACTTACCTTTGAAATTTATCATTTTGTATGACAAACCAAGACTGGTATCATTCTTCATTTATGCCTAATCATAACCCATTTGAAGTTGATTTATATCTCTTATTTAAAGATGATATGGATTGTTATATGTCTTATCCCTCAAAAGATAGTGTTTTAAGTCATCTGTTTGCACATATAGAGATGAACTTGTAGGAAATAAATCATATAGTTCTTCTTTTGAAATATGTATGAATAAATTCTTCTCTGGCTCTACATTACAACCTTACTTTTCTCTTTATTGCTTTGA
The DNA here is from genome assembly GCA_004027635.1 of Crocidura indochinensis. Lineage (NCBI taxonomy): Eukaryota > Metazoa > Chordata > Mammalia > Eulipotyphla > Soricidae > Crocidura > Crocidura indochinensis. Next base: position 6,862 of record PVKC010042413.1, on the reverse strand, counting down.
GAAAGTTTGTTCTTTATCTCAGCACTGGTTGGGGGAATATTTCAAACATTTCTCTAATGGTCAAACTTGGAAATTTGCTAGTAGCTAAATTTCATTGTCTTCACAGACCAGACCTATAATAATGTACAAACTCCTGGGATTGTGTAGTAGTAAAGGTGTGATGTTTATATATAAAATGAAAAATTATTGATGTTAGTCAGAGACTTTGAGAAAACAGAACAGTTCAAGGAAAATAAGAATGAACACATAGCAATTCAATGGGACAGAAACAAATATTCAGTTGAACGCTTTTGTCAATAAAAAACTTCCTAGGTTACTGGATTATTTTAATCCATCAGTTCCTGCAATAAAAATGAGGAATAAAGTGAAGGACCTTTATTTTTAGTTCCATGCACTGAAATAACTATATAGTAGCTTGCTAGAATTAAAAGAAAATTTCTTCCAATTAATACATGAATAATTCTATTGAACTTTTAGTTGAATATTCTCTAGATTTTATAGCACAATTTGCTTTATTACTTCAAAATATTTTGGGGGGGTTGGGTCATACCAGTGGTGCTCAGGGGATACTCCTGCTTCTGCACTCAGAAATCACCCCTGGCAGGCTCGAGGGACCATATGGGATGCCGGAAATAGAACCGGAGTCTGTCCTGTGTGATCGCATGCAAGGCAAATTCTCTGCTGCTGTGCTATCACTCTGGCCCACTACAAAATATTTTTAAGATAATGCTCATATATATATACATTGGTTTTTTGGGCCACACCCGGTGACGCTCAGGGGATACTCCTGGCTATTCACTCAGAAGTCGCTCCTGGCAGGCACGGGGAACCGGGGGATCGAACCATGGTTCATCCTAGGTTAGCGCAGGCACCTTACCTCCAGCGCCACCGCCCGGCCCAATCATATATTTCTATAACAATCAGATAACCTCAATTTGAATCTAAGAAATGCAAAATATTTTTCATCAACATCTTAGCAAAATCTGGTATTTTTAGTAAGCCCTAAATCAAAAAAATTTTTTCTTCTGTATTATTATTGTTTCTGAAAAAAAGATCATCCATGTCCTAAAATTATTAATTTTTGCTGTTTGTAATTTGGATAAAATCCTATCGATGACCTGCATTTAAGGCTTTATATGCTATATTAACTCTCTAGTCCTGTTCTTGTGGGATTTTTTTTTTAAAGCTGAGTTTATTTAATGTAATAGATACTATACATTAATGCAAGCAAACTTTACACTATATTTACAGTGACAGGATATGTGTGCATTCTATAGTGGTTAATTAAAAATCAACAATAGTTATGAAGATCTATTTAGAGGGAAGAAGAATGCTAAAGACATTTTAATACCATATACAGTAAGAACAAAATACATATATTATAACTAGAGAAGATCTAAACAAAGGAGATAACAAAATTTAATAGAAGAATTTAATAGAAGAATTTAATAGAAGAGTCAAAGACATGGCCAACTTCAGTAGCGAGTGTTCATAGTTAAACAGATTACATGGTTTTTATTAGTGTTGATGCAGAGCGTTTAACAATTTCACTTTGTATGCAAACTCTCAAAGCTTTTAAAATGTATTCATTCGATTGCTTTATACCATAATTTTATTTTATGAGCTAGGGAACTTATTTCTATCATTTTATAAATAGTACACATATTATAATCAAAATTGTCTAGGGACTGTTTTTTCTTTTAATTTTGAGATTTTGTGAAGATATGTGCTAAAATTAAGTGAATTATTTGAAGAGAAAAATGTTTTTCAATTTTCAAAGGCTTAAACATTACAGATATCTTTTCTCAAGTTGAGCTAGATATTATTGGCAAATTAACATTTCTCTTCTCCTGACTTAAATAATTTAAGAATGCTTAGAGTGAACAAACTTAGAACTTTTCTGACTTTTGTTTTATTTCCTATATTTTAATACTTAAGATGATAGAATATAATTGGATTACATTTATTTTACATATAAATTGAACATTTATTCCCCTTTAAAAAGGCATAATTTTTTATCAGAAATATAATGCACTTAGTTAGAAATTTATTGGTCATATACCTGAATTCTTTAAGAATACTCTAGGAGTAAAAAAAAAAGAAAAAAAGAATACTCTGGGAATAGAAAATTTAGGATTTATGATTCTTTCTGTGAATGTGAATAGTATTGATAAAACAATGGAAAAACTGGGTCATGTAGACTCAATATAGGAATTCACCAGCTGTGTGTGTGTATACACATATATACTTATACATAAAAATGTATGTGTTTGTGTGAAACACAAATGTCATAGGTGACATTTGCTTATCTTCTAATGAAGGTTCTGATTTTATGTGTCTAAGAGTTCTTACAGACCACATTCTGTTTCCTTGTTTTTTTCTTAAAGGATGTAAGCTTTCTGTGATATTTGGAAACAAGTGTACAGAGTTGAAATTATGAAAGTTTAAACAGCAAATATTTCTAAGCATAAACATCTGCATAAATCTAGCATGAAAATGGTGAGTAAAGCATCGATTATGCTTTCTGCAAGTCACATTTGAAACATAGAAAGGAATATATTTTAATAGTTGTGCATATAAAATTAGTAAGGAATTAAGTTTCAAAAAATACTACTTTTGGAATCTGAGTTTAGGATCTTTATATATTATGATTACAATCAAAGCAACAACAATACCTGTTATTAACAGAATACCTATCATCACCTTGCACACTTTATAAAATTTAGTTTTCAGAAAGGTATTAGGAACTTTTGTATTATCCATGACAAAATAAGGGAAATGAAAGTTTCAGAAAATCTAATGATTTTTCCAAATTCATAAGTCAATGTTGGGGCCCGGGAGATAGCATGGAGGTAAGGCATTTGCCTTTCATGCAAAATCATCAGTTTGAATCCCGGTGTCCCATATGGTTCCCCGTGCCTGCCAGGAGCAATTTCTGAGCATGGAACCAGGAGTAACCCCTGAGCACTGCCGGGTGTGACCCAAAAACCCAAAAAAAAAAAGATAAGTCAATGTTGATTTGCAAGTTTTCTTCCCAAATTTATTTTACTGTGATTGAAAAAAAAATCTATGTGCACCACAAAAAAATAGCACAGTCGATAGGACAATTCCTTTGCATGCTACTGACTCAGGTTCCATCTCAACATGTCATATGGTCTTCAATGCCCTTTACATAGGAATGAGCCCTGAGTGCCTCTGAATGTGCTCTGCAAACAAAAGAAAAGTTATATGCATTGTTCTTCAGTCTCATAATTTAAGTAACTAATAATACAGAGTAGAATAACTATTTCTGTATGATTATTCTGTAAGACTTAGAAGTGTTTTAGAATCCTTTTGTAAATATTTAAGAATATAGAGGCATAAGATGTATGGTAGAATAAGTTTTATCTGTGGGAAGCACATTATTATTATTTTTCAACTCAAATTCTAATGTAATGTTAATTCTGTGTCCACCATTTATATCAAAGAAGAAACCAGAATATTTAAACTGATTTATATTCTATGAATTTAGGGAACTATCTATTAAAAAAATATGGGTCCTCATTTTAAAAACTTAATAGTTTCAATAAGTCACCGAAGAATATATAAATAAGTTGGGGAGTTCTTAAAAACAGAGACCCCATGAAACTACTCAGGTCATATGACCCTTCTGTCAAATCTTTCTCTTTCTCTCCTAGGCAAAAATCAAGAGAAGAAGCTCTGAGGGCTTTCATTGTTTTGCTAGGTGTGGGCTTTATTTTGTTTATTCCATGTTTTATGAAAATTAATTTTGCATTTCTTCCTTTTTTCCTTTCTTCCCTCTTTTATTCATTTTACTTCCCCCTTTTCCTTCCTCTTCAACCAACTTCCTTCCTCCCTCCCTCCTTTCCTCCTTTCTTGTCCTTTCCCTTCCTTTCCTTTCCTCCCCTCTCTCCTTCCTTCTTTCCTTCCCTCCTTTTATTTCTCATGAACATGAAAAACAATATTCACAAGCATTGAATCTTTTTTGTGTCATGGACGAAAATCTTTGATGACTTACAGGATTTAAATTCCTTTTGTGTTTTCGAATAACAAACTGGTTAGAAATCCCTTCTAACATAAATGATGCCAGAGAGATATGCCACAAACTGACACTGTATTCTAATTTTGTTGTTGTTGTTGCTGTTGTCTATTTTTGGGCCACAGCCGGTGATGTTCAGGGGTTTACTCCTGGCTAAGCATTCGGAAAATGCTCCTGGCTTGGGGGACCATATGGGACGCCAGGGTCCATCCTAAGCTAGCACGAGCAAGGCAGATGCCTTTCAGCTTGCACCACTGCTCTGGCTCCTATATTCTAATTTTTAATTTGACCATAGTTTTGTAAGGAAAGTCTTGCTTTAATTAACTGTGACTGCAAACATTTAACTATGCTCATCCAGTAGTTGAAAAGTTTGAGACCTGGATCAATAGCAGCAACATCATATGTTGAAAGAAATGAGCTTGCTTAGACAACAAACTAGAAATACTGAATCAAAAAACTGGGACAGAGCAAAAGCACAGCGCATTGGCCGTTAGCCTTGCACATGGCCAACCCAGGTCCCATCCTGGACAACCCCTATGGTCCCAGAACCTGCTGGGAGTGATTTCTAGGAGCAGAGCCAGGAGTAAGCCCTAGGATCTGAACAAAACAAAACAAAAACAAACAAACAAACGGTATTAATGGGCCTCTGCTTTCTGTTTTGCTTGTTTGTTTTGGTTGGGCTACACCCAAATATACTTTGGGCTTATTCCTGGCTGCCATGCTCAAGGATTATTCCTGGACATACTAAGAGACCACATGATATACCACTGTCAACTCAGGGTTAGCTAGATGCAAGAAAAGTTCCTTAAACCTACTATTTACTCTTTGACCTGTTGCTATCTATTTTTAAGAAGCATGTTTGTAATCATGGTGCTTTAATAAAGATTTTATTAAAAAAAAAAAAGCAGGGTTGGGCAGTGGCACTGGAGGTAAGGTGCCTGCCTTGCCTGCACTAGCCTAGGAACGACCTCGGTTCGATCCCCCGGTTCCCATATGGTCCCCCAAGCCAGGACCGACTTCTGAGCGCATAGCCAGGAGTAACCCCTGAGCATCACTGGGTGTGGCCCAAAAACCAAAAAAAAAAAAAAAAAAAGGCAACATGCTAGGTTATTCCAATATGTTCTAAATTTGAGAACACAGCTCTATTTCATGCTAGTTCTATTTTGATACATTTAAAAAAATATCATTATTTCTTAGATGAGTTATGTAAGCTAGTCTTTAATTCGTTGAACTTTTAAATATAAATTTTTAGTATTCTTATGGAAAGGAACATAGAGGTTAATGCTGTTTGATTGCAATTGTTCATTTAATAAAGACCAATTTAATAATTATAGTAGAATTACATTGAATGAAAATGATATTTCCTGTAGTAAATTTTTAAAAAATCACATATTCTGTGAATGGCTAAAAGGATTATCTTGAGATTAAAAAATAATATTTGCAAAACTGTTCTACACTTCATTTCATAATTCTCTTACAAAACATTTCTATTTTATATTTTTTAGTACATGACAATAGGGATACTTTTTTTGTTTGTTTGTTTTGTTTTTTTTTTGGGGGGGGTCACACCCAGCAGTGGTCAGGGGTTACTCCTGGCTCCATGCTCAGAAATCGCTCTTGGCAGGCACGGGGGACCATATGGGGCACCGGGATTCGAACTGATGACCTTTTGCATGAAAGGCAAACGCCTTACCTCCATGCTATCTCCCGGGCCCCGACAATGGGGATACTTTTAAATTTTGTGAGCAAATTCCCTTATAGGTTATTCATTTCTTATTGATATAAAAATCCAAGTTATAATAAAGATAAATTTTGGAAAAATGCTCTGAAGCTACAAACTCTCAGATATCAGAAAAAGTCAGTGTTAGGATGCAGTGTGCAACATGATGGTTGTATCTAAAATTGCTATGTAATATGGAAGTATTTAAGAGATAAATCCTACAATAGATGAAATGTAATGTCAGGTGTTGAAATTTTACCAATGGATAAAATGATTATTTTAAACTTTTTATTATATTGATAAAATTATTATTGTAATATTTTTAATATGCTGATGAGCTAGTTTGTAAACTTTATTGTGTCAATCATATTACACAGCTTATAAACTAAGTATGTTATAAATCAAATCATTGTGTTATATGGCTGAAACGTATGTAACAATGAAGGGTTTTGTTTTGTTTTTATGCAAACTGGAGGCACTCGGGTTACTCCTATCTCTGTACTCAGAAATCAATCCTGGCAGGCTCAGGGACCATACAGGATGCCAAGGATTGAACCCGGGTCTTTCCCAGGTCATCCACATACAAGGCAAATACCCTACCTGCTGTGCTATCAATCCAATCCCTTGATTTTTTTAATTGAAAAATTATTCACCTTAGATACAAAGAGATAAAGGGATAGTACAGAATTTGCCTCGTTTGTGACTGGCTTGAGTTCAAATCTAAGCCTGCTATTGTCTTTTGAGAACCACCAGGGGTGAGTTCTAAGCATAGTATCTAGAACAAGCCCTGAGCATACTTAGGGTGGCCCCAAACCAATTAATAAAGTTAAAAAAATTAGCAGAAATTTAGATCTAATAACTAGGTTCTAAAAAGAACTATTTCCACTGTTTGGCAAAGAAATATCTTACCTTTTCATTTACTTATAGTAGAAAATTATATCTTAAGAAGACTATGATATTTTTAGACATGGGAAAATAAATGCACCAGGAATGACATTAAAACTTATTAGCAATTCTGAATTCAGTCTTGTCATCTCATCTTATAAAGTAAATACTATTAAAATACACTTTTGATAAACATCAGTAAGCTAAGATATATATAT
>PVKC010042412.1:0-11960 GCA_004027635.1 Crocidura indochinensis | reverse complement strand
GTTCTGACTAGTCTATTAGTTTTCTCTTCATAGATTCCACCTTCTTTAGTTTTTAGATTTATATTGCACTGTTGACAGGTGACTCTTTTAAAATGACTCAATTTTAAGTCCTCCAGGTAATCGCTGTTTCTATTTCTCAGCTATTTAGTAAATCCTGGCTAATACCCAAGCCTTCCATATAAAACCATATATCACAAATTTTATCTTTCTAACTCACAGGTTTTCTTTCTCTTCACATACTACTTATATTCCTCCTGCTCCTTCTAACACTGAGCAAGTTTATTTTGTACTGTAATTCTTTGCTCCTGCTCTTTCCCAACTTTACAAAAAGCTGACAGTTACCCTCAAGGTTCATATAGAAAAGCCTTACATACAGAAAAGCCTATGGGTTTTTTCCTTTATTAGGTCTCCAATGAAATTTATGATCTCAAAATTAATGACCATTTCCATTGCTACACAAGATTTAAGACCTTACATTATCATGTGAGATCCTTTTAATCCACTTGGTATATTGTCTTCCCATTCTGATTAACAGAGTGTACTATGTAAAGACAATATTCTATTTCTCTGTGTAGTCCTATTTAGTACCAGAATGTCACCCCCTCCCAGGGAAAAATGCTAATTTTACCTGGTCAGACTTGCCCACATCTGGGAGAGGTCTATGGAAGGGAACAAAGGAGTTGCTTGAGAGAAGAGAGAGAGAGAGAGAGAGAGAGAGAGAGAGAGAGAGAGAGAGATTCAGTGAAAGATTCAGGAGGAAGCCTCAGGAAAAGGCAGGTTGAGGAGATGAGAGGCAGGTTGGGTGCAGAGAAGCTATTTAGCTTAGAGGTCACACATGGTGGCTAGGGCCTTTAATAAAACTGCATGTCTCCTATCTTCAACTGATCGTAGTGGATCATTTCCTCCCACTATTCTGAATCCTCAGACCTGCTGGCAGGAGGGGGTTGCAGGCCTGTGGCTCAGCCGGCAGAGAAAGGTCTCACCATCCTTCCATCAACATCCATCACATACAGGACTCTATAATTAATATGTATTTCTACACCAGACTCCAAAAAGTTTATAGTATTAAATACATGGGTGAATAAAATAATTGTATAGAATAAAGTCAATGAAATTATTTTTCAACAGATCAAGACTGAATTATCAGTTTTCCTAGTAACACATCATGTATTTTTCTATACAAGTGAATTATTTTTGGTGCTTTGGTCACACCCGGCAGTGCTCTTAGGTTATTCTTGGCTCGGCACTCAGAAACTACTCCTGGCAGGCATGGGGGACCATATTGTAAGCTGGGATTCGAAAGACCATCCATCCTGAATCAGCTGTGCTCAAGTCAAATGCCCTACTGCTGTGCTATCTCTCCAGCTCCTGTACAAGTTATTTTTATATAGGCATTCCTATTCCTGTATCTGTAAAATGCAACATAATTCACCCATCTTAATTCATTCAACATGATGTGGGTTAGTGGATAAAATCAAGAAGGGCTTATGAAAAACACGGACTAGATCTTGAAGAATATAGAAGTTCTAACATCTTGGCCTGGCCAGTGAATTTTCAGGTAAGATGCACATCTAATACAAAGGCAAGGCCTTTAAATGACCCTCCCAAGAACATGGACATAGACATTATGTAGCATTTTTGCTATAACTCAGATCACTGCAGAAAGTTTTCTATTTTCCCATATGCCATTATAAAAATACAAAATCAATCGACCTATTCATAAATTTATTCAGAGATGATTTCTACTTTGGCAAAGAGCCTTCTGCATAAATCCATATTCTTCTCTTCCAAAAGGTCAGATGTATTACTGAACATCTGCTCTAAGAAAATGTTTATGGAGTCAACGGTATTCTAGAAAAAGGAACCACTTAATGTGCCCAGGACAGGCCCAGCCATTAATGTCTGTCTCTTGTCAAATGCCTGTTCCTTGTGGAACACTGTGAGTCAATTGGCACTTACAGCCTTGCTGAGAAAGACAAATTTATCTACAAAATTTCAAGTTGTTGGGGCTGGAGTGATAGCACAGCAGTATGATGTTTACCTTGAATTCGGCTGACGAACCTGGGTTCAATTCCTGGCATCCCATGTGGTCCCCCAAGCCAGGAGCAATTTCTGAGCTCATAGATAGAAGTAACACCTGAGCATCACTGGGTGTGTCCCAAAAACAACAATAACAACTACAAATAAATTCAAGTTGTAAGATAAAATGGCCAAAGCAGTTATGAAAATATAATACTATATACCTGTTCTTATTTGGTTATAAACACTAAATAATTCAATGAAAAATTCATATAGAAATAACCATATGCCAGGAGACTTTCTATATGATTTAGACATAGAAAATTATCAAGCTAGAGAAAGTACTATCATAGGAGACTAGTGAAGGTAACTCCAAACATAGGATATTTGAGGTTTATGAAGGCCAGAAGATTTTAGGAAATGCCACACCAAGTAACTCTGAAACACTACCACTGAAACTGATAGGATGCTGTGATGGCCAGATGTGTGATGGCTATTTAGCAGAGCTTGGGCGAAGAGACAACTATCAAATTCATACTGAAGAAGCACAACATAAGATATCTAAGCAAGTTTTAATCCTAGGCAAAAGAAGACATTCTAACATGGAATACATATGTGCGCACATGTTCTGTGAGCAACCCCTAGGTAGACACACCAAAAAAAGGACAAATACCAAGGATCTAGTAAGGCACTTTGTGATAGTATTAGATAAAGAGGAAAGGGATATGTGCAAGTGCTAAATCTAGACTCTAGAGTAGGAAGAAGGCAATGTCTAAGGCTTTTTATTAAAAGCAAGTGCTGGAAGCATAAGATTGCTATTTAGAAATATGGAAGCAATTTTCCCAAATAGCATGACAATGATTTGAAAGCAGCTTGCTGCTGAGGGACAGGACTGAAAGATGTGGGCAAAGATGTAGTGCTTGTTCTTATAAACCTTCAAGTATTTGTGGAAATTCTTTCTATTTTTGCTTTAATTAAACTCTGCAAGGTTAGAAAAGCACAAATAACACCAGAATGAGGGGAAATAAAATATATAAGAAGTGGGAAGGGATAACCCTATTGCTTACAACAGTGAATTCAGATAACTTAAAGGTTTCATTTAAATGCTTCCCAATATGATTGACTTGGGCAGTGGGAATCATTGCAAATTTTCTAGAAGTTTTGTTTGTGATAGCAAACCAATAGCCAGGATTTAGATAATAAGGAGAAATAACAACCACATTGATGTTTATGATTGATATTATCTGAAACAAAGGTCTTCATTTTCTTTCCCAAATTAGGCAAAATAAATATACAGGAGTCAAAAATATTTCAATGAAGAACTAATTTAGTAGCAGCTTTATTTAGTATTTCAGTTTTACCATCTTGAATATAACAAGAAAAATATTCTCAGAATTTGTCTCCAGGCAACTCCCCAAATGCAGCAAGCTGAGGAGCAAATGAAATCAGTAAGTGGGAATATATAAGCATAAGTACAGGAAGATCTGGTGAAATGTGATTAATGTGTTTAGACAATACAAGAATGAAATCAAATGAGTGTAGAAAAGGCAACTAATCAAATAAATCTTTGTTGATAGTTTTAAATATGAAGTTTAAATTAAAACGTAAAACTAAAACTATAATATAGCAGTATTCCATTTTCTGTAATGTATAAAAAATCAACTGAATTCAGCTTAAAAAAGACATGAGAAAGAAAAATAAGCCAGGAAGTTAAAGAGATCAAAACATCCAAGAGATAAAGGAGAAAAGAAGAAAATTAAATAAAAATTACAGTGAAAGCAATATTCATAGAGGTATAGAACTACAATCTATCATTGAGCTGCTGGTCAACAAATCTATCAGTGAACTGCTAGCTATTTTTGGATAAGTAAGATTTACATTTTGGATCTCAAATTCATAAAAAGTGAATTTAATAAATTCTTTTCCTTTCAAAATGTATGCCTTTTGAATATCTTACATTTCAAAATGTAAGAGTGGGAAGCCTGTAGTAACAAAAATAAAGTTTGTCTCCAATACCGAGCGTGTCATGATGAGAAATAGGGATTTGAGGGGAAAATCGGGTCAGTGTTATGACAAAGAATCTACAACTAAATAGAGCTGAGCAACCCTTGAATAGATACACAAATCTACAAACTGAATAGAGCTGTCCAATAAAAATGATCAAAAGTAGAACTAGAGACATCTCAATAAAAATAAAATTTTTCTAAGTAAAATTAGAGAAAAGTACCTACAAAGACCCAAGAACAAGATTTGGAGCATTTCCTGTCCTGTCCTATTCCAAGCCGTAAATTCTTGGTTTAAAAAAATCATGCAAACAAGACATGTCATATAATGAAGGACAAATAAGGGATGGCTATTCTCATCAATCTGTGATGCTTAGAAACATACAGTGGACAGACAGTATTGAAAAACAAGGAAGTAAACAATACCAAGTTTCATATAATTTCAATTCTTTATTACAAACCTTGGTATACTAGACAGTGGAATGTTATATAGAGATAACCTAAAGTGACCAAAGGGACTGAGGGGGTGTCCATGAGCAAATTGGTGGGGTAAAATGGAGTAATTTTATAAAAAATTCCAACTATTTAACATTATTAAAACCATGTTACCCAAACCATAACCAAAATCATGGTGCATACATATATATTATCCCTCAAATGAAACATAAAGTATACTGTCAATGGAAGATTAAAGAACTACATTGAGAATTAGCACAAGACTGGATCTAGAAGAAATTCTTCCAAGTTAATGTCAAACTCCCCAAGAGGGATACTTCTGACTTAAGGGCACATTAAGTGTATTCTATACTAATAATGAAAATTAAACCCTTTAGACAGAAAGAAAAAGCAAAACTGGTTATGATATATTGTTAATTTAAATGAATATTACAAACAAAGATACAAAGTCTTGTTTTCCATGATAACAAAAGTAGCAGTGAGACAAATAGCAATGAAAATTTGGAAGAGTTGAAAAACAAGCAAGATATTTAGAATGGAATGTGGATTGAGAGAATTTGAATGGAACCTTTCTGAATGCTTAAGGAGCAAAGCTATTGATTAGCATTAGAGTTTAAATGTGTGTGCTAGAAAAGGCTGAATGTTTCCAGTAAAGGAACAGACAATTAAAGCTTAAGCTGAATGTTTTCCATATACAGGATGTAGTCTCCACACTGATCTGGCTTACTCTGTTCTAGAAGCTGACAACTAACATTAATAGGGTTCATGTACTCTGATGTCTCACTTGGCAGTATCTGTGCTCCATAACTGAAGGTCACAGCTCTTGTTGATTGACCTACTCCTACCTTTTCTGCATGAATCCACCCTTCAAAAGGTCACCTCTCAGAGCTTGAGGAAGTAATGGTTTCTCTTGGTCTCTTACAGTCTACAGGATCCTGCAGATTCTCCATGGTTCCATGTTTTTGTTCACCTGGACCACAGGTTTGCAGTCTCCTTATTAAAGTTTTCTCTACTAAACAACCTGCTTGGAATATTCCCCACATATATTGACTACTAACCAATGAAAAGACATTTTTAAATTAATATAGATGGGAAAATTAAAAATAAAAATATTAAATAGGGACCTGAGAGATAGCACGGAGGAAGGGCTTTTGCCTTGCATGCAGAAGGATGGTGGTTTGAATCCTGGCATCCCATATGGTACCCCGAGCCTGCCAGGAGCAACCTCTGAGCTCTGCTGGATGTGACCCAAAAACTACAACAAAAAAATTTAAACAAGGAGAAAAACCAAGTATGTCCAATAGAAACAATAAGTCACATGATAGAAAGACATGCAAGTGACACAGAGTGAGATATTATATGTGTGTTGTTAATAAAAGATTTGCATGGTGAATACAGCCACTCACATGACACTAAAATTTTCAATGTATGCATTGAAAATACAAATACCATCTTTAATTTCTAACAATGAACATGAAGGATTTAAGTGGTAGAAATTAAAATGTTAATGAAATATTTATTTCCTAAGAAAATATTTAAAGCAAATATGTAATGCATTAACATTTGTTCATAGTTTGGGTGGTGAACGTGTGGGTGTTTTAAAACTTCCTGCAATGTTCTGTGTCTGAACTATTTTGTAATGAAAAAAATTTATTCTAAATCAGAACTGCTTAGTTATTACTCAAACCTACTGTGACTTGATTGGTATCCATTTTATATGACCTATACTATTATGCTTTGGTGGAAAAAAAAACTTTGAATGTCACAAGCCTAGTAATAAAGATTTTTTCTTGGCGTGAGTTAATAAACACCTTTGTTGTGTTACTATTGACATATAAAATGTCATCGTTAAGGGCCTATTAACATTTCAGTTGCAGTGTTGTTTAAAAAGAACTGAAAAGGCAGTCTCAGCTCTCAAAGATAAAATTATAATGAAAATTGAATAGGCCTAGATGGTATTAATTAAATAAGAAAAGACAGTTGCAATAAAATAGCCTTGCAGCAATATTATACTGTGAATTCTTAAAACCATCCATGGACACATCAATATAAAGTCACACAATGATTTAGCATTTTGAGAAAATACAAGCTGACTCTTACTGACAATGATGCATTTTAATAAAACAAGATGGATCCTAATGGCTATCTTTTTCAGAACTAACTACATTATTTACATTTTTCATTTTGTCATATGATACAGTAGAGACATGAAAATGTAATTCAAATTTTCTGCAATCATCATAGGACTCTTTCCTCAGACATATTATTTTGTTATGTTCTAAGAAAGTAATATATACTACAAATTAGTATAGCATTACATTTAGAATAGTAGACATATTTTAATTTAAGATTCTAATAATTTTCCATCTTTCATTTTCATTTTTATGGTCTTAAAAATAGACCTCACTGAGGACTCAGGTCTAAGAATAAGACATAAAAGCCAATCGATAAACTAGTACATAATAGAGAATATTTTCAACGAGTAGAGGACTCGTTTTTACAAATTTGTGGATTATACAAAAATCTTTAAGTTTCTTTTTCTCTACCAAGATCACAAATTTTTCTACTCACCTCTACTGCCAGTCATATTTCAAGTCTGAGTAGGATGATTAAAAGAGAAAAAAAATCTCAATTCAAAAGACATTTGACATTATAGTACTCTGGATAGTTTTTCTTACAGAGAAGCGTATTACTACAGAATAAATGGAATTCAGAGACTGCATAAACTCATTCTTGATACCATTGTTCCCATAAGTACTGAGAAAAGATTGACTCTAAAGTGCTTAATCAACCATCTAGTGAATAATGAAATGCACGACATTCTCAAAGAGGAGGAAAGAAAAGAGTTATAACTATCTCCACATGGGTCAACAAGTTTTAGTGCATTATCTTATTTTATATTATCTATAAGATTAGAGTAATTTTACAGTACAGAAAGTGAGACTCAAAGATGTTCAATACTTTTGGTTCAGAGGGCAAGGCCTTAGCTCTCCATGTGACCAACTTGGTCAAATGTGAAAACCCCATATTATGTCCCAAATAGCACCAGGTATGATCCCTGAGCACAAAGCCAGGAGTAAGCTCTGAGCACAGCTGGGTACGGCAAAATTTACAAAGTTGCACAATAATGTGTTCTTGACTACTCAGCAATGAAGTTCTCAATCAGGATTCTATTACTAAGAGTTTGGGATCTAAACCCAATTAAAGGAATAATTAGAATTTAAAATTTTTATTTTTCCTCCTCTTACTTGTCATTTTGTGTTATAATATTTGGGCCATTTCTTGAATTAAGGTGCTCAAGCATTCTGTTACAATGCTTGACAAAGGGTGTACACTTTGATTGTGATGTTTATATACATTCTGGCTGTAGTGATTACTAGGGAGTCACACATACTCCTTGTTGCACACTTAGAGTTATGCAGTTTCTCATTTTCAGTTATAGTGCTCTCTAGGAGTTGAATAATTTGGTTTTGATGCTTGCACACAGTCTGCTTTTAGTGATAACTAGGGGTTACTCATCATTTTTAGTTCCAGTGCTCCACAGCTCACAAATATTAACTACATTCAAATAGCTGTAATGCTTAAAAATATACCTTGCTGTGTAGCAAGGATCACACTGAAGTAGCACTAGGGATGCCAGTCAGGAGAGCTTTGGGAACCACTCTCAGTGCAACTAGCAATAAAATGAGGCATGGACTCATGCTTCCTACAGCTTCACATTTTTGCCACACCCCAGATCCTGATGGTATTGGCTTTTAAAATGGAATCAATACCTACATGTCATTCTCTTTCTATATACCAAGAACACTTGTATCAAAACCTAAAATCATTGCATTCAGATAAAGAAAATTCAGATAAAAAATTTCCTTCAGACCCTTCAGAATAGAGTGATACTTTCTCAAAAATTAAAGCTAACCTTTAGGATAGACTTCTAAAAAGGCAAAACAGATAAAACAGATAAAGCAAATGTAATATTTTATTATGTTTTCCTACCAGAAAGTTAAGAGGAAAAGACTCCATTTGTCTTAAGACACAGTAGTTCTTGAAAAATTCATGGTTTTAAAAAAATTCAACCAACTTAACTATAGAGTTAAGACAAAGTACACATTTGTATAGTATCACAACATGAATCAGAAAATAATATTCAAGCAATCTACTTCAGTTTTTGTTGTTTTAATTATAAAATAAAAAGTGTAATGTCCAGGTGTCTGGGTGAGGCCTTTCTTGGCACTGTGCCTTCTGCCCTTTCGCAGGGACCCCTCTGCCAGCAGGTCTGGAGAAAGGTAGTAGCATCCAAATAATTTCACAGGCACTCAGTTAAAGTTTCCTTGAAATCAGCTTGCTTTTTCCCCCACGGCTTTTTCTCTGCCATGTGCAGACTCTGTGCCATGTCTGCCTAACTCATCTCTTTATCTCATGAGCTCTCTCTGTCTCCCTTTCTGCTGCTCTTCATGCTTCCTTGCTGCCTCTCTCCCTCTTTCCCTCCAGGCAACACCTTTCATTCTTTATTCAAAACTGCAGACCCCATCAGGTGCAGGTGGGTCTCACCATCCAAGTGAGATTAACATAGTGCTTTGGGAGAGGGTTTCCTTACAAGTCTTTTCAAAAAGTTTTCATGGAGCATAGAAAGAAAGAAGAGAAATTCAAAGAGTGTGTTCTATGTCTTCACTGATACTGTAACCAGAGTTTTTAATCTATGTTAAATAATATGTTTTATTATAAGGCCCAATTTTAATATTTTCCATAATTAAAGCAAGTTGAAAATTATTCTTTTGGTTTAACACACTTAAAAAAAATAAGAGCCAAGTTTAGAAAAGAGACTCTTTCAAACTTGTAAAGCTATTTAGGATTGAGCCAGAACAAAAATTACAGCACCCTCTCCAGCATCATTCTCTTGCTACTACAGTTTGTTTACAATTAAATCCTACTAATTAATTATAAACATATTGTATAGTATAAATAATATAGCAAGAGTATAATGTGGTTCTAAGCACTGATGTTTGTATTTAGTTTTTTGGGGGGATTTGTGTCACTCCTTTCAGTGCTCAAGGCATACTCTGGCTCTGTGCTCAGGACTCATTCCAGATAGTGCTCAAGAAAGTATGCCCTTGAGCTGGGGACAAAACCTGAGTCAGTATAGCTCAGAATAGCTGTATGCAAAGCAAGTACTTTAGCTCAATTACTAGTGGTCTGGTCTCCATCATAATGCTTTTGTATAGTCTCATTATGTTTCCTATGAATTGGTGTGTGTTTTTAATACCATCTTTCTTTACAAAAATACTGAGCAACACTCAGTGAATAAATGATTGAACATGAGATAGATATATACATTGTTAGAAGTCTCCTGTGTTCATATATTTAAACCTCTTAATATCTGCCCTGCGTCTTCTAGGGATTAGCTTCAAGATTATGTCTGACACGGAATATTTCAAATATTGTCTCTAAAATTTCAATTATTTCCATGAATTCCTTGTTGGAAAGGCAAAAATATTTATAGCTTTGCTGAAAATTGCAGAACACACACTCTATCTCTCTCTCACCCGCTAGTAAATGGAGTCTGTATTTGTGGAAACATGAAGTTCTATGGATCAAATTTCAGCTTCTACATTTAGCTTTCTCTCTAGCCAAGATCTGGAGATAATTGTAAAGATAATTGTGAAACATTTGCAAATATAGGCAACTATCAAATTTCTTTCGTTATCCAATGAGAAGAAAACCCACTTCTAACAGTCTTCTCAAGTTTCGAAACACATGATTCAATTAAAATTAACAGGCCATTTTCTTCCAGCATTTATAATGATCTTAAATGTATTCATCAGTCCCATGTTTTGCAGAAAAAGCAGCATGCTACTCTTCTTCACCATTGATGGATTATAGAAAGAACAAAGGCAAGAGTTTCCTTTTCATTCAGTAGCATTTTGGAGATGTTTCACATATGTCTCTTCAGCTGCAAGTGGTGATTTCTTGAAGGGTTCGTAGATTTTGAAAAGTATTCATATTACTAAAATACCTCAAATACTCCTTTAGGTTTCTTTCTAAGATGTTGCTCACCCAACACAGACATGCAGCCACATTCTAAATACAGGCACTCCATTTGGTCTTGCTACCACTCTGACCTTCCACGTGATATTTTAGTCACTCTTAATTTTGTTTTCTACTTACTCTGATGAAAAATAAATGCTGACTTAAGTGTAAAGAAATTTATAAACCGTAATTCTCTATTTAAATGTAGTGAATCAAATTACATTTAAATAATATTGTCTGGGGTGGGGTGAGGCAAAAAAAATAATAATATCGGCTGCTACTGGCTACAATCAACCACACCTTCTCATTGCAAAAATTTATCCATCCATTTCCACATGTCTCTACTCTCGAACATTTAATTTTGTGACTTCACTATTAAACTTACTTTCAGTTAGACAACTCAGTAATTTTCCCATGGAACTTTATTCTGTAGTTGATTGCCTTAAATTTAACTTAAATTAAAAATAAGGATTCTTTCCTAGATTTTACTGTTTCCCTTTATTTTTACCTAAGGTTTTTTACTTAAATTCTATAGAAAACTATGCAAAAATCTTGAAGGACATGCATTTCAACTCCTCTTCCTGATGAGAGAAAATGAATTAAGAGTGCATAGTGACACTATGTGTTTACTCTTGTCTTAAAAATCCCAACCTATTCACTTTATCACTATCAAGTATCCAGCTCGAAAATGTTGCTTTCCTAAAAGAAAGGCTCTTCAAACAAAAATTGGGTGAAAGTCTTCACTTTATTTTCCTTTTATTTTCTAAAGGTATGGACAGCAATAAGGCAAAGAGTTTCCCATTAGTGTCCTAAAAAAAACCAAACCATTATAGTAGCACAAAATAGAGTGACCATAACATATTCCATTTATATCAGCAGATTTTGTAAACTAAGAAACACACTCATGGCTCCTCTACTTTGCCATTCAATTATGAATGCACTAAAATAGCAAAACCAATATTATGGAGTTTCCCCTAAGGGCTACTTCCGTTATTATCTTATGACATCTATAGACTTAAAGAATTTCACAATACATATTAAAATGGAATTACTAAAAGGGAACTCAGGAAAACAATTTCACGTGAAAACATATTGAAGTTATAAAACAATGCTTTCATGAACCATACAAGCTTAATTTCATTCACTGTATCAAAAGAAAGTGTGGCAAATAATTTTTTCTGCAAAACATATCACAATAAGATATTCAGACAGTTTTCTTAAATTGTGTTTAGCACCTTTTTGAAAAAAAAAAACTATGAAGAATAGCCTCGAAAATAATATTACCATTCCCTCTTGAAGAAAGGCATCACTTTTTTCTTTCTCACTTGGTAATAAAATACACCTGTGACTGCATATTTATAAGATCCTAAGAGGAAGAAAATATAAATCACTATCTGTAATTATTTTGCAATCTTTAAGATTCTTATCCATTAAAAATATAAAAGTGGACTCTTTTTT
>PVKC010042411.1:0-11956 GCA_004027635.1 Crocidura indochinensis | reverse complement strand
TCATGATAATAAAAACACTTATCTATAGCTTAATGTATTTGGCCATTCAGTAGGGACTATATACATACTTAATTCATCTCTTTAAAAGAACTTTTACATCATTGATATTTAAAAACCGGTGATAGAAAACTGCAATGTTTTGATTTTATGGACACCCAAGTAATCAAAGAGAAGTGAGAAAGGCATCTCAGTAAATACATAAAGTTTAATATTTGTTTAGGTATATGGTTTGATTTTTCTACAAGGAAATGATCAGAGTTAGAATTCTTGTCAAGAAAGAGGAACCTGAGTGTAAGTTTGAAAAATACTGGTTGCATTGAATTTGAGCAGATTTTAAGACTGATTTGATCCGTGGCAGAGCTCCCAGTTCAAAAGAGAAACCAACCTAATCATTTTGGTCTAGAAGGCTCAACAACCTTGTTAACCTCTTCCTTCCCACACATCTGCTTGGACCAAAGTTTCTAAGCAGCAGTACCACTAATATTTTGGATTAGAAACCCTTTTGTTTTAGAGGCTGACCTGCGTGGATGCATGGCAGCATCCTTGAGCTCTATCTACTCAATTCCAGAAGCATTCCTATATTTTCTCTGAAGTCTCATATAAATTGTGTCATGGATTCCAGCATGAAACTCTCCCATTTTCATTTTATTTATTTATTTATTTTGGCAGTCTGAGGATCAAACCCAGGTCTCATGTTTGCAAGTTATTCATTTGATTACTGAGCTACATTCCTACTTGATCACCCATTTATTTAAGGAGTATATGGCCTCTAAATGTTTGAAGACCAGTGACCATTAACAGTGTAGCTAAATCACATCATGGAGCCTGAATAAACCTGTGAGTTTAACATTCACATGAGTTGACATAGCCAGAGGTAAACAAAAGAAACAATACCACAACCAAACAAAAGAAAGAGAGGTTGGAGGCTAGAGACAAATGAGTAAATATTTGCTTTACATACTTCTTATTCAGGTTTATTCCCCAGCACCAATATAATATGGTTGCTGGAGACCACCGGAATGATTCATGAGCACAGAGCCAGAGTAACTTTGACCACAGCCTTATGTAGCCCAAAATAAAACAAACTAAAAAGGGCTGCTAGAGAGATCGTTTTCAAGAATCTTTGAATGTAGAGAAAGTTTCAATAAATCTTCCAATATACTAGAGAAGACATTCTTTTTCATTAGAAAAAATTTAATTTTTGTTACAGTTTAGGTAATATAGCTACAATCATGCTCAATTTTATACTTTGATTGTACAATGTTGTTATATACCAGAGACATGAAAGTAGCCACAATCCCCTACCACTGTCCTTTTATCACTTCTGGTCAAATCTTTATTCCATCTCCTCCCAGCTTCCACTGTTCGTTAATCTAAGGCCAAGGTGAAGTCTTGTTTTGGAGACTTTTGGGTTTATCCTATGGATATCAACTGATAAATCTGGGAGCCATATATGGTGCCTGGGATCAAACCTAGGTCGACTATGAGTGAGTACAAAGCCAGTGACTTGCACAATGCACTGTCTCTGTGGTCTCCAAGACCTTAAACATTGAGGTAGCATAGTTAAAACATTATAGGTTTCACGTGTAGTTTCACCCTTCAACAACACTATAGCAACATGAGACATTTTGTTTCTTTATATTAAAATTAATTTGGGGTTGCTGAGATTAAGCCACACCTGGCTTTCTGTGTTCAGAGGTTAGTCCTAGTGATGCTGGTGGCTGAGATGGAGGATGGGTGTTCGACCATATGCACATTCAGGTATCAAATCAAGTTAGCTTGTTTGTAATGCAAGCATCTAACACAAGACATTTTAAAGATACTTTAAAGAAAACTAAAGGCAGACAAGGAAATCCATGATCAGTTGTTTCTGTAAGGAACAGATGGTTCCACCTAGCTCATAAAAAAATTAAACAACCTCTTCAAAGAATCATAGTAACCTCAAAACATTAATTGGTAGAAAAGTGAAACATTAATAATAGAAAACATTAATGATAGAAAAGTAAACAGTAACTAGGAAGAGAGTAAGGGAGTGATTGATATTTAATTAACTTGACTACATTGAGATAAATATATATACTGTATATTACAAGTCTCTTATATGGTAGCATGTTTAGATGAACTCGACATTGCAGAAAAAAAGAAGTTATTACAAGGAGGTTGAAGAGACATGATGTTGAAATAGAAGTGGAAAGATTGGCAGTGCTTCATGAACTCAAGCCAGGTTCAATTCCCCAGCACACCATATGGTCCCCTGAACCCATCAGAAGTGGTACCTGAGTGCAGAGCCAGGAGTAGGCCCCCAAAATACTAAATAAATAAAATAATGATGGCAGTGAAAAATTAGATCTAGAACAAGACTGATTCTAATAAATGCTACTTGAGACAAAATCATGGAGCATATAATTTCAAACCTCTGTGACATTACAGAGAGTATTTCAGATCATGCCACCTTTCATATTACTATAAATGTGTTACTTTACTGGATAGTTAGAGCAAATCCCAATTATTTGTGCTTCCAACTTCTTTATTTTAACTTTATTTAGTACTTATTTTTTTTAATCACCATGTTTACAAAAATTTTCATACTTGGGTTTCAGTCATGGAATATACACAACCCTTCACCAGTCCAATCTTCCCACCACAATGTCACATTGTGCATCCTACTTTTTTTTTTTTTTTGTTTTTGTTTTTTTTGTTTTTGGGTCACACCTGGCAGTGCTCAGGGGTTACTCCTGGCTCCATGCTCAGAAATTGCTCCTGGCAGGCACGGGGGACCATTTGGGGCACCGGGATTCGAACCGATGACCTCTTGCATGAAAGGCTAACGCCTTCCCTCCATGCTATCTCCCGGGTCCCGCATTCTACTTCTTAAAAGTTCCATAATCACAAGAATATGTGTCCTAAAAGGTGACTTCACAATTGATATAAGAATCTTCATGTGAGGCGGTGTGGCAGGGGAAAAAAAAAGAAAAAGAAGAGAAAAAAAAAAGAATCCTTCATGCGGAACTGGAGATGTGACTCCAGTGTAGAGATGCTTTGTGCAAGACCGCAAAACCTATGAAGCACCTCTAGTCCTGCCATCCCCCACCCCCCACCAAAAAGTAAATAAAATCTTTCTAGCACATTTGGAAAGTATTTAGAAGTATCAAGTGTTAGAATTTAATTTTAATCACAAGTATGCTATGTAACAAACATGCAAAAGAGAATTCTGGTCCTCGACCAAGCACCTCCAGGAGTAAGCTCTGAGTACAGAACCATGAATAAGCCCTGAGTATAGCTAGGAGTGGCCACCTAACTAAAAAGAAACAACAACAACAACAACAACAAACACTTGACTTCAAAGGAGTTAGAAAGACTTAAAGATGTCATGGTGAAAGAGCACAATAGAAACCTGTCCTTCTCAATAAACCCCAAACTGTCTTCCATAAAAAGCATTTAATACTAGGGCCAGATCAGTGGCACAAGTAGTAGGGCATTTGCCTTGCACATGCTAACCTAGGACAGACCACAGTTCGATCCCTTGGCGTTCCATATGGTCCCCCAAGCCAGGAGTAATTCCTGAGCACATAGCCAGGAGTAACCAGGTGTGGTCCAAAAACAAAAACAAAACAGACAGAAAAAGCACTTAATACTGATTAATACGCTGAAAATTCAAACAGTATTAATAGTAATAATGTTAGTTACAAAAATAATAAAAAATGAAAAAAATTCTAAAATCAAAAAGATTGGGTTAAAATATAGCACGTATAAGGAAGCATAATCAGGCATATCACCTATAAAATGACTATTTTAACAGATTTTCAATGTTAATTTTTGATAATATAGTTGGCCTAAAAGTACATGACTATTTTCTCCCAGTGGTGTTTCAATCTGTAGCTGATTATAACACTTTTAAAATATATATGGTTATTTTACATGAATAAAAATGGTTACCATTAAGGATATATATCTACAAATGAAATTTCTCGTATTTTCTTGGAAATTAGAAAGGTTAAAAAGGTTTCAAGTAACCCAGTAACATGAATAGTATGCAATATCGAACCTAGTGTTATTATTATTTACATTGAACTCAATATTTAAAAAAAAATAACTTTGTCTCTCAAAAATAATTGTTTATATGGATATATATTAGTTCTCTATGCTGAAGTCAAGGATACTGGTATTTTCACTTCCCTGGCAGATACTATTGACTTGTAAAGACAATATTTACATTACAAATAAAACACAATGCTTTGGTATTTCTTGCTGTAATCAAAGTGTTATGTTCCTGGAAATACATTAACTCCAATATACCTAAACAACAACAAAAAATTTGAATACAGACTCCCAGGCTTCAAAACTTAACATCTGCAATCAAAAATCAAGATAGTGTGGAATTAGGGGCCCGGGAGATAGCATGGAGGTAAGGCATTTGCCTTTCATGCAAAAGGTCATCGGTTCGAATCCCGGTGCCCCATATGGTCCCCCGTGCCTGCCAGGAGCAATTTCTGAGCATGGAGCCAGGAGTAACCCCTGAGCACTGCCAGGTGTGACCCAAAAACCAAAAAAAAAAAAAAGATAGTGTGGAATTAGCATAGGGCAGACATGGAGATTGTTAAATGAGTCAAAACATCTGAATAAACCCTTGAATTTTAGTCCACTGACTTTTGACAGTCAAATCAGTTCAAAACAGAAAGACTAGTCTTTTCAAATAAAATACATTTCAAACTGAAAATGGCAGTAAGATATAGGGATTGATTGATATTACATCATGATTAAGAAATCAATGCATCCAGAGGACTCAACACTCTAACATCTATGCACCAAATAAAGGAATATCAAAATATATAACAGGTTTACTAACAGGATTGCTCTCATTTTGAGTTCTATCAAAATTTCCCAAGATGTGTGATACATAAGAATTAAATTCCAGTTTTTGCTATGCTCTCCCTGTGCCCTCTGAATGAAGAAATACCTTATCTTGATGAACTAGTACAATGTTGGGAAAGTTAGAAACAAGCAGATAACTAAGCACAGGTAAATAGGGAAATGGCCAGAGACAGGAGTTCTGAATCACCCATTCTAGTTGCTACGTATGATTTATGATTTATGAATAGGTTAAAAATCATAAAGTTGACCAGAACAGAGAACCCAAACTAATCTGTTACCTAGGCAGGGAGAGGAGCAGGCCCACATAAACAGAAGAGTAATATGATTCTCATGGTCTATGGACTGAACTAGTCAGCTAGTTAAAATAGTTAACCATGCCTAATATTGTAACAGGACCCCAAACTAAACTCTATCCACCACAAAGATTCCCAGTAAGAAGGGTCTTTGTTGTGCCTCTTCTCTTCAGTATATTGTAACACAACCAATCAAGAAACTCCTTTCTTTTGCTTTCCTCTTTGTCTCACAATTTGCTGTGTTGTCAAAAATACTCCTAGAAAAAGTTCTATTTACCCCTATTTGAAATCATGGTTTCAGATGATTGTCTAGTTACAGTATGTCTTAATGATTTAAGTCTTCTTGATTTCTCACTTAAAAATATTTTCAGTATGATTGAGCAAATTCTGTTATGACAGATAATTTATATTTCTTTAGCTCTTCAAAAAAAATCAATGAAACAGAAAATCTCCCAGATAGTTTATGTGCAGCCAATATTTATCTATAGCCAAAACAGAAAGCTACATAACACACAAAGAAAATTAGAGACCAATATCCCTAATGAACACCAATGTGCAAAATCCTAAAATGAATTAATTTAAAACAAATTCTACAATAAATTTAAAATACATAATGACAAAGCTGAATTTATTGCAGAGATGTGAGTGTAGATCAAAAGACACAAATTTGTTGACACTACATTTTGTCAATTAGCAAAAGGAAAAATTTAAATCATATTATATCAAGAGATGCAGAGAATGCTTTTGTCAAGACTAGGCAGTCATTTGTGATTTTAAAAATTCTCTTAAAATGGTTTTAGAAGGAAATTCTCTCAATAATAAGGAAAAACAGCATCGTGGTATCTTTAAAAATAATTTTTAATATTAGGATCTGGAGAGATAATATAGTGGGTAAGGAATTTGCCTTGCACAAGGCCTACCGGGGTTAAATTTCTGACATCCTGTATGGTCTCCTGAGTTCCACCAGGAATGATTCCTGAGTGCACTGAGTTATTCCTGAATTACTCCTGAGCCAGCAGGTGTGGCCTCCCCAAATTTTTAAAACAAATTCTACCTGCTTTTCTCTTTGCTTTGAATGCTTGACACCTATCTATAATCCCTCCACTAAAAATAAGAAATGATCACTTGTTTATTTTTTGATATGTTCATTTTACACATCAGAATAAATTTAAGGATCTATTTCATAGTCTACAGTTATATTATTATAATTTATTATATGATTATATTATATATAACATATGTTATATCCATAGTTATATTAAACTTTATTATTTCTTTGTCACCATTTTAGAGAGTTAAACAGTTTAAAGGTCTTTTTTTTTTTTTTCGGTTTTTGGGTCACAACCCGGCAGTGCTCAGGGGTTACTCCTGGCTCCATGCTCAGAAATTGCTCCTGGCAGGCACAGGGGACCATATGGAGCACCGGTATTCGAACCGATGATCTTTTGCATGAAAGGCAAACGCCTTACCTCCATGCTATCTCCCGGGCCCCGAGTTAAACAGTTTAAAATATAAATTAGAATTTTACTTTTTTTACAGTGAAACTTATTTAGATTTGTCTACCAGAGTTTTTTTTCTATTTATCATATACTCATAAGAATTAACTTGGGGGGCCCGGGAGATAGCATGGAGGTAAGGCGTTTGCCTTTCATGCAAAAGGTCATCGGTTCGAATCCCGGTGCCCCATATGGTCCCCCGTGCCTGCCGGGAGCAATTTCTGAGCATGGAGCCAGGAGTAACCCCTGAGCACTGCCGGGTGTGACCCAAAAGAAAAAAAACCAAAAAAAAAAAAAAGAATTAACTTGGATTATAAAAGTCATGTTTATAGTTATTTAAAAAACATTATTATCACTGATAATAAGGATACTTACAAATTTTTCTCTAGAAAAATAATTTGATTCAGACTTTTTAATCTTGGAATAACGTATTATCAATATATTCACAGACCTTGAAACATTTTTTCACAAGTCATTACTTACTGTCCATTCCCACTTCAAGAAATACAAAGCTTCTCAAATTTCATATGTACAGAACTTAATTTGGAATTTGCCATTAAAAACATGAAGTTAATTTCTCATTTAAATTACTTATAAGAAATCAGTTTTTAATAGCTATCTAATAAGTATGAGTTAAATTCTTGAAGCAGAAGACTCATGGCCCTACCCCAGAGGATTGTGCAAACACTGGTATGGAAGCAAATGCTGACAAAGAAAATAACCCACCCACAATTAAGGAGATAAAACAGGTTCAGGAACTTTCACAGCAAGCCTTTCACTCCTAATAAACAGATAGTGCAGTCATGGATAAAACCTCAAGAAGTTTCTCCCTGAAACCCGGGGGCTTTATTGGGAACCCAAAGATCACACTTAGGGGAAGAGAATAGGTGACTTAAGGAAAATCCTAAAGTGCTTCCATCCAATGAGCAACAAGCTTATTCTGAATAGAATGGAAAGCGAATAATCTGATATCACTCCCTTTTTAAATTTATGGAAAAATGCAGAAATATGAGGTAAAACAAAATAATTCATGTCCAAAAGTTCTGAGAAAAGGGCAGATGCCTCTAAAGATAAAAGGGGTGGCAGTTTTTTGCCTTGGCACAGCAAAAGTTGGGGAAAATAGAAATAAAAACACCCTTTAGACTAAAAACAGGGTGTCCTATTTTTTTGGGGGGGCCACACCCGTTTGATGCTCAAGGGTTACTTCTGGCTAAGTGCTCAGAAATTGCCTCTGGCTTGGGGGGACCATATGAAATGCCGGGGGATCAAATCGTGGTTCTTCCTTGCTAGCTCTTGCAAGGCAGACACCTTACCTATAGCGCCACCTCACCGGCCCTTGGTGTCCTATTTTTAATGTCTTATGGCATATCCTGCCATAAGAAAACCACAGGCTCCAGGCATACTAATTTGTCTAACCCCAAAGTCTTTCATTATGGTCCCAGGAAAGGTTCTCCTCAATCACGGTTGTCACAATCAGGCTTTAGAAAATAGAGATCTTTTTGTTTGCACAGATCCTATGTCGAAGTGAGTTACCTGGTATCATGTGGTGAAGCAGAGAAATCTACCTTGAAAGCAAGTCATTGCTGAGTTCCAAGTCATCTTCAGGATGAGTCTACCCTGAGGTAAGTAAGGTCCCAAGGCAAAATTCTAGGGCCTGTCCTGGTAGAAAATCAATTCCTGGTGTTGGAGCAGAAAACTGTGCTGGATCCAAAGACGGGATTCAAGGTTCAGGGGTGATTAGTCAATGTCTAAGTGACTGAAGCCTAAGCCAAGTCACTATGACACAAACATTAGGAAATCTTGTATGAGAAGGACTTAGAACTATATAAACAATATTGACACATTGTGGGTAAGCTTGTCATGCCCTGCGGGAAAACCACAACATGAGAACTCTATTTCTTAGAGAAGAAACTGAAAGGGCAAAGTGCTTTCTGTCTTTTGGGTGAATGGAAATATTATTAAAACAGTCTTTTAAGTCAATTACTATCAACGGCCAGTCTTTTGAAATGGCTACTAATGAAGAAAAACTGTTCTGTAATTTCTCCATTGGAGCAGAGGATGCATTGACAGTTCTTAATTCAGATAAAAGTGTCCAGATACCTGATTTCTTTTTTATAATAAATATTGGGGACTTACATTCAGATTACATTCAGAAAAGGAGCTTTTCTGTGTCATAATCTTAGCTTCTTGTCAACTAAGTTTCTCAGTTCCTCTAGATTTTTGCCACCGGGGAATTCAGACTGGATAGAACATTTGATTTCTATTCCATTGGAATGGGTGCCAAGCACTTTAATCCATGACCCCAATTAAAAAGACAAAAATTGTGAGTTGGTAGGCTGGATGTGGGTTGGCGAGAGGGCAAATCATATGAGCTAGTGATGTGAGAGAGAATTGGGCAAAGATGTGATATCCCGCCCTCTGTTGCTTATGCAAATCGTGCTTCCAGAGGTTCAAGGAAACTGGAGCTATGTGTGATGGATAAACAGCCTGTTGGGGCATGGAGGTAGGTAAGATGTTTAACTTTCATGCAGAAGGTCATTGGTTCAAATTCTGGCATCCCATATGGTCCCCCGAGCCTGCCAGGAGCGATTTCTGAGCATGGAGCCAGGAGTAATCCCTGAGCGCTGCCAGGTATGACCCAAAAATCAAAAAAGAAAAAGAAAAAAGAAAAACAGCCTGGTGATTTTCTGGCACCAAGCATTTCAAAAGCTTAATACTCTGATGAACAAATTCTGGAGCCAAAACATCATCTATTCCTTCCAGGCTATAAGATATATCCTGCAAGGCTCAATTGTGGGGCCAATGTTTTAAAGCAGTCACAGAAACTTTAGCACCAGGGTCAAACATTCTTTAAAACTTCCCTAAATTTCAAAGGTTAACATTTGATTTTCTTCTTTTAGCTTAACAGTAAAAGCCATTAAAGAATTATAAGAAGCATCAGGGTTTATAATTCTGAAACCCACTTTCCTGATGCATTCTGTTATGCCAGGCAGGCATACCTAATGAAGAAATAAAATTTGAGCTATGTTTTCACCTTTATTAAAAGTCTACATTGTGCCTCCCACAGAATCGGAGAAACTATTCACACAATACTCATCAGATAAGGGACTAATATACAAAATATACAAGGTACTAACAGAATTTAACAAACAAAAATCTAACCCCATTAAAAAATGGAAAAGATATGATTCAGTTATACTATTCCAGGGATATACTCTAGAAACTCAAAAATAGAATTCAAAAATCCCTTCCTCACATCTATATTCATTGCAGTGCTATTTACAATAGGCAGACTCTGTAAACAACCAAGATGCCCTTCAACAGATGAATGACTAAAGAAACTGTGGTACATATACACAATGGAATATTATGCAGCTGTCAGGAGAGATGAAGTCATGAAATTTTCCTATACATGGATGATCATGGAAACTATTATGCTGAGTGAAATAAGAAAAATTAAGGACATTATTGTAATAATCCCCGAGACAATAAAGATGAGGGCCGCAAGGACCAGCTCACAATATGAAGCTCACCACAAAGAGTAGTCATGCAGCCAGGGAAATATCTACACTAACAACTATCATGACAATCTGAATGAGTGAGAGAATAGAATACAGGCAAGGGTTGGGAAGAAGTGGGAATGTTGCACTGGTAAAGGGGGATGTTCTTTTTTATGACTGAAACCCAACTATAATCATGTTTGTAATCATGGTGCTTAAATAAAGATTTTATATATTTAAAGAGAAGTCTAAACTGTGGGCATGAAAACAAGAGTTATTATTTCTCCAATGTGATCAGAATTTATAATTTCTAGCTGAACATAAATGCCTTTAAGAGTCAGATTGCTTTTCCCTATAATTGAGCCCACAGTTTCTGAAGTAATCAGCCTTTTTATGCAGATCTTATCTTGTAAGGGCACTGAGCTGGTATTATGGTTAATTCTTCAGGGCAGGGAATATCAAGAGCATAACTTCCTGAATGAGTTTATGCTGTTGAGTTCTCTTGGGTTGGGGAGCTTAATTATTAAAGAAAAAGTTTCCACATTTTTTGGTCACAGAAAACATCATTGAACTTCTAAAATGGAGAGTTCAATATATATGATATATAAAATAATACTAAATATATAAAATAATATTAAGTGATAATTTATAATGATTAGTTCATTTTCCACCCCACTTATTTCTACTTCGGAATATAGGTGTTGGTCAGCCAGAACTTTGACCGGTTGCTTTCTATCATAGGGCTTGCTCTCTCTATCACTTCTCTCCTTGTTCTCTCTCTTCCCACCCTCCCTCTTTCTTTCTCTGCCTATCCTCCCCTTTTCCCCTCAAATTGATTTGTTGGTGAATCTAAAGTGCACAACATTGAAATGTGGGAGGATACCTGCAAACCCACAGAAAGTACACATAGACATAAAAGATAATGCAAACTCCAGGCCTGGACCCAGACAACAATATTTTTCTCATTGTTATAAAGGAGCAAACTTAAACAAACAAGCATTAATTGAGGACCTGTTATGTTATGTATTTTGAAGAAAAACAATTTACTTATATGCTTTTATATGACTACTGGTTCATCTGCTTATAAATAAGTTTTTCTAAATGACCCATTTACTCCTGCTACCCAGCTCTTTGTTTCATTCCTTTTCATTCAGCTCAAATTCTTTATTTTTATTGCTATTATTATTATTATTATTATTTTGTTTTTTGGGTCACATCTGGCAGTGCTTAGTGACTACTCCTGGCTCTATGTTCAGAAATTGCTCCTGGTAGGCTCGGGGGACCGTATGAGATGCCAGGATTCAAACCACCATCCTTCTGCATGCAAGGCAAATTCCTTACCTCCATGCTATCTCTCTGGCCCCACTCAGCTCAAATTTGATCTCTTTCCAAAAACTCAGTAATCTTAGTAGAAATAGATGTTTGCCTTTAATTCACTACCTAGCCTAGTGAGGGAAGGAGGAAGATAATGAAGATAAAGGACACTAATGTTTTACCTATATGTATATTTCTATAAAAATATCTATTCATACTAAATTTTACATTTGTAGGCTTAACCTATTTTGTGAAAAGTTTAAATTAGATTAGCAGAGAAAAAAATTTTAATAAAAAAGGTTTGTCGGGGCCCGGGAGATAGCATGGAGGTAAGGCATTTGCCTTTCATGCAAAAGGTCATCGGTTCGAATCCCGGTGCCCCATATGGTCCCCCGTGCCTGCCAGGAGCAATTTCTGAGCATGGAGCCAGGAGTAACCCCTAAGCACTGCCAGGTGTGACCCAAAAACCACAAAAAAAAAA
>PVKC010042410.1:0-11983 GCA_004027635.1 Crocidura indochinensis | reverse complement strand
CCCTTCCTTCCCTCCCTCCCTTCCCTCCCCCCTCTATCCCCCCACCCCTCACTTCTGCCTCTGTGCTCCTGAGGAGAAAGATTCTGTCCTATTGTTCACTTTGGGGAGTGCTGTAAAGAGTAGGATGCCCTGATGAATGTGACTTCGCACTTTTGCTTCATCTTTTAATGTTGTTAGCTTTTGTGATTATTGGGTTTTATGGTTCTTTTGTAATTTGTCTGTATAGTTGCTCTATTTGACAATATTTTTAGGGCAAGTTTTTTCCATGACAAATGTTTCATGACAAAACAATTTAAGTGAATTGACTATATTTAGCATATGAAAATCAGTTTAATTTAATATAATTTAATTCTATAGTCAGGAAGCCTAATTAATCCCAAATGGGTTGTATATATGTATAAATATTAGGCCTAGCATAGCAAAAGTACAGAAAAATTCTAGCAAAAGAATTTTAAAGAGTGTACATTTGACACACTCATATGATTGCTTTCACCCTGGAAGGGTAAAAAAAACTAAAAGCAGGGAGAGAAAGCAAGAAATATTAGTTAAATTCTAAAGAGTAGTAATGGACCTCAGAAGATATTTTATATACCTCTTTTAAAGTTATGAAAGAAAATGACCAGTTAAATTTCTGTAGTTAATAAAATGATCGTCCAAGAATTTTAAGTAAAATAAATATAGTTTTGCTAAACAATTCATCATCAACAAGCCTCTGCTTACTCCTTTGGGAGATGCTTAAAAAGCATATTAAAAGGTCAGAGATGCAAAAAAGTGTATGGGGTACTGAAAGGAAGTAAAGTGATATGAATTATGCCCCTTTAGTAACAGTACTGCAAGCCAGTGCCTCAAAGGGAGTGGGGGGGAGAAGAGGAGAGAGAGGAGAAAGAAAGAAAGAGAGAGAGAAGAGGAGAGATAGGAAAGAGAGAGAAAGAAAGAAAGAGAGAGAGAAAGAAAGAAAAAGAGAGAGAGAAAGAAAGAAAGAAAGAAAGAAGGAAAGAAAGAAAGAAAGAAAGAAAGAAAGAAAGAAAGAAAGAAAGAAAGAAAGAAAGAAAGAAAGAAAGAAAGAAAGAAAGAAAGAAAGAAAGAATAATAGGAGGGGAACTGGAGAGATTGGTGACAGGATATGTGACCTGATGATGCTCAGGGGTTACTCTTGGCTATGCATTCAGAAATCGCTTCTGTCAGGCACGAGCGACCATATGGGATGCTGGGGATCGAATTCGGGTCAGCTGCATGCAAAGTAAACATCCTAGTTCGACTTTTTGTAATATTACTCTGGCCCCCAAGCTTTGCTTTTTAAAATTGATCATATTTGGTCAATATGGGTACAACTGGAAATATACTCAGCTTGGATCCTACCTCCTGAAGATTCCTCATTATTGTATCTTCTGGGATAGAAGCTATCCATTAGCAGCATTCGAAATTCAACTCTCCTGCACAGCTGGGTCCACAACTATGTCCCAGAATATAAATATCGGGAAACAGTTGGGGATTATAGTGTCAGCTGTATCAACTGCCATAGGAATTGTTCTGGCCAAAGTCAAATGCATCTTTGCATTTATTTATTCATAAAATTGGTCATATTAGCATTTGTCTTCTGAGACTGTTGTAAGGAAAGAAAGTTAACTTTTTGGTGGAAAAATTAAAACCCTTGTAGAATACTCCATAATCACATCTAGAGAGAGTTTAGTAAATATTCATACTTTTAAGATGCTTTTTTTTCTTTTTAATATGGGACAGAATTTGAAGAAAAAATAATTTTGGAAGGGGGACTGCTTATGGTCCCTGAGATCAAACCCAGAACCTTACACAATTAAGATAAGCATATTAGCTCTGAACACCAGCCCCCTTTGAAATAATTTTTTAAGACAATTCTGAGTCAGACTCAGTGTGAGTGGCAGTGTCGTCAGGGAGGACATTTGCCTTGCATGTGACCAACCCTGGTTTGATTCCTGACATGCCATATAGTCCCCTGAGCATGGAATGCAGGCTGAGCATCTCTGGGTTTTTGCAAGAGAGAGAGAAAGAAAGAAAGAAAGAAAGAAAGAAAGAAAGAAAGAAAGAAAGAAAGAAAGAAAGAAAGAAAGAAAGAAAGAAAGAAAGAAAGAAAGAAAGAAAGAAAGAAAGAAAGAAAGAAAGAAAGAAAGAAAGAAAGAAAGAAAGAAAGAAAGAAAGAAAGAAAGAAGAAAGAAAGAAAGAGAAAGAGAGAGAGAGAAAGAAAGAAAGAAAGAAAGGAAGAAAGAAAGGAAGAAAGAAAAGGAAGGGGAAAGAAAGAAGAAAGAAAGGAAGGAAGGAAGGAAAGAAAAGGAAGAAAAGGAAGAGAAAAAGGAACTTTTTGGGGTCATATCTGTGTTACTCATGGCTCCCTCACAATGAGTTTTGAGCTTACATTTATACACATATCCAAATTTTATGCAGATTGAGAGTTTTTTAGTGTGAGATTATTTTGAAATAACTTGGATTCTGCAGTGGTGCAATAGCTTCTAAAAGGATATAATAAAATTATATCCTTATGTATCCTTACATACCTTATAAAATTTGAACTTCTTTATAATATATGCTTTCTCCAACCTTTTTTCAAAGCAAAAAAATAAAAAACCCATAGCTACTCAAAAAATATTTTTCAGAGAAATTTATCTGCATCCTGCTAAGAATTGGATGCCAACTTGTAGCCCCCACACATTCGCAGGCGAGCCAACATATTTAAACCTTCGGAGTCCAACACCAGCTCAGCCCTTACCCTGCTCTGATGTCACTACTCCACCACAGAGCGAATGGCCCTTGAATAGACAGTGACTCACTCAACCTTGTATACATGGTAAAAAAAATGTTTGAAGTTGTTGAGATTATGAAAGCACCATTGAAGTACAACAGTGTTATAAGCAAAAACATTCAACACATTTCATTCTATTTCTTGAATATGTTTCAAGAACATTTATGAAGCAGCCAGATTGAAAAGTAAAAAAGCCTGGATTATTATAGATCTTTTTAAACGAAGGACAACTAATTGCTTGTAGTCTCAAAAATACCCTGCCAGAGGTCATCACATTTTTCTATCAACATTTGAATGATTTACTTATTTATTTTTGGATTTTGAGGCCACACTGGACTGTGCTCAGGGCTTACTCCTGTTTCTGTGCTCAGGAACTTTTTTGGGGGGTGGTGTGGGGGTTTGGGCCACACCTGATGGTGTTCAGGGGTTACTCCTGGCCCTGCATAGAAATCGCTCTTCACCAGCCCAGCTCAGGGGACCATATGGGATGTTAGGGATCGATTCCAAGGTGGTTGTGTGCTAGGCAAACACCCTACTCACTGTGCTATTGCTTTGGCCCATCAGGAATCATTCTTGGCATGCTCAGGGGACCCATATGGGGTGCTGGGGATTGAACCCTGGTTGGGCGTGTGCAAGGCAAATGCTCTACCCACTGTGCTGGTGCTCTGAGTAATGTAGGAAATTAAAAAAAATCAATCGATAAATATAGTAATTAATATGAAAATTATATATAATTGTGTCATTATTAATTTGGGGGGACTTGGGCCACACTCAGTGGTGCTTGAGTGGCTACTCCTGGCTCTGTGCATGGGGGTGTGTGTGTGTGTTACTCCTTGTACTAGGGATCGATCCTGGTTGCCATACAAGGAAAGTCCTGGAACTCCTGCACTATTTCTCTTATCGTGTAATTTAAAAGAATTCAGTGTCTGTTGTGTTTTATCAGGTTTCCCTTTCCACAATTGTGAGGTGATAGGGATAACTCAGGACTTAACCCATTTGAAGCATGAGTTCCAACACTTGAGCTGCACCCCAAAACACAGCTTACACGATGTTTGCAAGATCAACATGAATTTTAACTCAGTCCCTATAGAAGTTATTAAGAAACAGAAGCCTTTTCCTAGCAAAATGGAGTTAATTAAGGAAACAAATACTATATTAAAAGGATAAGCTGGCCATTTGTTTCACTTTCAACCCCTTTGTATGTGTTCTGCTAAAACCCAAAATTTGGAAAAAATGAAATAACTCAAACATGTGAGTTGACACATTTCTAGTGGGATTATTAGAACTAATTTGGAGATTAGCTCTAGATTATGTTATAATTATACATTTTCATGTTTGTAGTGTATAAATCATCCTCTAGTAAATCATATTCTTCTTACCCAGAAACTCTATAGTAGTATTTTAAAAGTGTCCCATAAAAAAATAAACAGTTGAAATATACTTTATTAACCTCTTGACTTCAATTTTTGGAGAGATATTAGCAG
The DNA here is from genome assembly GCA_004027635.1 of Crocidura indochinensis. Classification (NCBI taxonomy): domain Eukaryota; kingdom Metazoa; phylum Chordata; class Mammalia; order Eulipotyphla; family Soricidae; genus Crocidura; species Crocidura indochinensis. The sequence goes on along the minus strand of PVKC010042410.1, from coordinate 7,726 downwards.
TCATTTTTTTTCCTTTTTGATATGTAATTTTGGACCTTTACATTTATAATGGTAGAAATTATGATCTCAACTTTTGTTCTTTTCTAACTCTATAATGAATTTTTAAAAAATTGCTCTATCAGAGATTAAAAACATTATATGATTGTAACAGTTGAGATAAATAATTGAGTTAAGGTTTTGAATCTTGGAAAACTCGTTTAGTTGGATAAGATATTAAGTCTTGGAGCTGGATTCGACTCAGTGTTAGAGTGTGTGTCTCATATATGTGAGACCCGAGTTTATTCTCTGCACCAAATAAAAAAGCACCAAACAAACAACAAAATAAAACAAAACAAAAACAAATGCCAAATAGAGATTAGTTGAATGAAGGGAGGGGTTCTGGGAAGGAGTAGATGAGTCTTTGGTCTTTTTCACAGTGAGCTAGTCCTGACACTCTGGGGTGAAAGACATGAAGCTCAACCCCCAAGATCCCCATAATTCTGCACTATAGTCATAACAAAGTCCTGAGATTCTACTTTGTCAAGAATATCTGGACAATAAGATCTGCTGATTAACCAAATTATTCAGACTAAGAAAAGTCTTCTAAATAGACTAACAAGTTCTTTTAAAATAGTCAATTTTTTTTTAAATAAAATACCCTTTTCATTCAACGTGGAGCATAATTTTGTGATCTTTGATGATGCAGAAGCTTCTAAGGAACTGTTTATAGAATCCAAATTATTACAGCAAACCAGGCTTATGTGATGGTATTATAATGATCTTGAGTTAATTAAGACAAAGCCCAGGGCTGGAGATATAGCACAGCAGAGGACATTTGTCTTGCATGCAGTTGAACCAGGACGGAGAGGTGGTTTGAATTCTGGCATCCCATGTGGTCCTCTGTGCCTGCCAGGAGTGGTTTCTGAGTGTAGAGCCAGGAGTAACCCCTGAGTGCCTCTGATGTGAGACCCCCCTACCCCCCATACACAAAAGACCAGAGTAATGTTAGTATTGCTGGATTCGGACATTCCAGATGTGCTATGTGACTGTGGTCTTTCCAGGGAGTTCATTAAAGACATTTAACAAAAATCGGTCTATCTGGATGTATGTGTGATTTCATACAGAGATACATTTGCCTGTGTGCACCTGCATACATATTCCCAGTAAGGTTCTAACACACGAACCTCCACAGTGTCCATGGCATGCGCAGCCATTACCGAGGCTGAGAAGCTGCACATGGAAGGAACCTGATCAAAATTTACCAAGAGGAAATTGGCTTCAAGGCGTAATGATTTTGGCTGGAGAAGATAGTGATCCTGGCACGGCTGCCTCCCTGTTTCCTTGTGAGAGCTCTCAAATGGAAAGAATTAGCTACAGAGAGGCAGATGCTCAGTGGTTTTCTGGAAGCACAATGATAAGGTTTATGAAAAACAGGAAGATCAACAGCTCGAGCAGGCTTTTGAACTGGAAGCTGGTTTAATGTTCTACTCAGAACCTTACTTAGGTTGTACTTACGTCTCATCTCTTGAGCTGCGATAAATTCCTTTTCTTTTTATAGCCTATTTTTCATGTTCTTCTAGTAGTAGAGACTAGTCTTAGGGAAGAAATGGCATAGCACTGTGCTTTAAAACTAATCGTTTTCAATCATACCATTCCTGATGGATAACTTTACTTAACCCTATTGTACTTTTGTATTTTCAGAATTTCTCTTCATTTTCCTTGTGCTGACTTCTAATCATGCACTCACACACATTTTTAGATAGGAGCATATCTGGCAGAACACTTGGAAGAGCACCCTGCAATTCTGGGACTGAACTCAGGGCCTTGACAGGCTGTGCTCTGAAACTTGAGTTTTCTTTTTCCCCCAAGTCCCCATGCTCAATCTCTGTCACTGAATAGTAGTGATCATTCCCCGGACAAAAAATATTAGTGCCCATGTTAAAGAATCCGGATGCCTAACAGAAGACAACAGGAAAGCAACTCTTGTATACAGTCATTCATTCTTTATAAACAGTATTGACTTCTTGGAGTAGCAGTGCTTGGTTTTTATGCTTGACTTTGTTTAGCATGATACCAGTTGGATGTTGGATACCTTACCTATCTGCCATCAATGAAGAAACGAGGAAAAAAACTAAAAAATATCTTTAGGAACGGTACTAGAATCTTAGGGGCTCCTAACCTAGGTGCCCAAGGGACGTGACCCCAACACAAGAGTCAAACAACAGAATGAAGAAACAAGCACAACTCAGTGTAAAGCAGTTATAATTGGTGGGGATTGTGACCTACTGCAGTGTGTCAGCTTTCTTTGAAGATTTTCCATTGAAAAATTGTGTGGGTCAATGAATGTACTTTGGTAGGCCAAGGCTACTAGTTTGTCATTCTTCCACAGTTCCTGGGACTATTTCATGGAACCATGACAAATTCTGAAGAGAAAAGATGATGATTGGAAATTAGTTGCAAATAAGTACCATCATGGAAGAGTAGTCAGGGCAATCTCGTGAAATGATTTGGCACCTTTTGTCTAGGGCATAAATGACATTAAATTAGGGACGATGGGATCTCAGGAGGAGTGTGGAGGATCCTGTAAATGAAGGCAGTTTGCATGGGGTGTCTGGTTGAAAAGATCCTGTCATGGGAAGAGAAGCCGGAATGTGCAAGAATGATGTACCTCTGGATTCTTCTACAGGTTAATTTTTGGTAGAAGTCAGATCATGCTATAAGGAGGTGTTGCTTCAGTTCAGAAACGGAGCTAATAAAAAATGGAGGGAAGCCCACTACTGTGTGAAACAATGGTGATGACGGCAACAACAACCCAAACAAACAAAAATAACCAAGGAGAAGCTCAGTGATTTGGAAAAACTTGCTGAATGATAATCTGGATTTCTTGTCCAGTGAAGATTATATACTGATACATTTATATACTGATATATTTATATACTGATATATTTGGTTTTGGAGCCACACTCATGGTGCTCCAGGCTTACTCTTGGTTTTGAGCTTAGGGATCACTCCTGGTGGGACTCAGAAGACCATAGGGATGCTAGAGATCAAAACCATGCTTGCCGCATATACAAAGTAAGCTAACACTCTACTCCCTCTGCAATCATACCAACGGGCCTCTAGTAAGGGAATTAAAATTTTTTTCATTGAGATTTTGTGGTTTATAATACTATTAACTATGACTTTAAATGTACGTGATTGCAACAGCAGGAACAGATCTTAACTGCAAAGGTAGATCCTTCCCCCACATTTCTTTCCTCTTGTCCTTCCTATTTCTTTAAGATAATTGGTTGTAATCATTGTTTAGGTTAGTAGAAGCATGGATGTTTTTCGATAGTTAAATGTAAGAAGCTGCTCATATTTTTCCCTCAGAAGAAATTGCGAAGGGCTCAGACTCGAATCTGATGTTGGAATAAAGATTAATAAGAACCCATTCTCCTAGGCATTGGTCCTCAAACTATGGCCCACGGGCCACATATTGTATTTGTTCCCGTTTTGTTTCTTCATATCAAAATAAGATGTATGCAGTGTACATAGGAATTTGTTCGTAATTTTTGTTTTTACTATAGTCTGGACCTCCAATGGTCTGAGGGACAGTGAACTGGACCCCTGTTTAAAAAGTTTGAGGACCCCTGTTAGAGGAAATAGTAGGCTGTGGTATGATATTACCATGTATTAATGGTAATACCCACTTTAAAATTTTTTTCCATTTATTTTTATTTAAGCACCATGGTGACAAGGTTGTTTTATCTGTTGTTTTATTTCACACAGATAAGGTTGTTCATAGTTGAGTTAAGGCATAAAACATACAACCATCTTCACTAGTACACATTTCCCACCACCAATGTCCCCAGTTTCCATCTCATCTCTCCAATGCCACATGTTTTTTTTTTTTCTTTTTTTTAAGTAATAAGGTATCTGTTTCAAATGTCCTAAAACTACAGGGAATTCATTGGATGACAAGTATTATAGAATGGAGGTGGGTTTCACCAGAGGTTGAGTAGTCATTTAAGGACCTCTTTCCTTTTTATTCTCTGTTCTTTCACCATCAGACTCTAACCTTAGACTCCACAGACATGCACCCATGCAGGCCCCTTCCTTTGCAAATATAAAGTTGTTATTTCAGTTGACCTTCACTTGACCATCTCCTGCGTGGATGCTTTTAGTATTTTTCTTTTCTCCAGAAATTTCAAATGATGTATTCATATTACTCATGGCAATAGATTGGGTTTTTGCCCATAGTTGAATCAGTCACAGATTATTATGTTGCAAAGTGATGTAGTTGGACATCAGGACCTCCAGAGATTGAAGTGGAATTTGGGATTTTGGTGCCACACTTGATGGTGCTCAGGGCTACTACTAGCTCTGTGCTCAAATAATTTTTTTTGTTTTGTTTTTGGGTCACACCCAGCATCACTCAGGGGTTACTCCTGGCTCTATGCTCAGAAATCACTCCTGGCAGGCTCAGGGGACCATCTGGGATGCCGGAATTCGAACCACCATCCTTCTGCATGCAAGGCAAACACTTTACCTCCATGCTATCTCTCCGGCCCCTGAAATATTACTCTTGGCAGTGCATGGGGACCATATGCACTCCAGGAACTGAACAGAGTTTGATGACATAGAAGGCAGGTGCCTGAGCCCCATACCATCTCTCCAGCTCCATGGTAGAAGTTTCTACGTAAAATCAATGCTTGAGAATGAGGAAAGGCATTTCCTCAAAGATCATTTTTCGGTATTTGGTACCAAACAAAGGGAAGTGGATCCTGACCATCAAACCAAAAGTAGCTGCTAAGTGTGAATTTAGATTAAGGGGATGAAGTGTTGAAGAGGAATGATAATGACCCTTAAATCATTGTGTTATACTTTTCATTTTTTTTTAATTTGATGGTCCATTTTTCATTGCTTCTTATGTCTTGCTCATAAAGCTTTTCTGTGGCTGCTATATTGGAAGTTTTGAGTATGAGTCCTTTTCAGTTGAATGTTCCCTGACCCCTGCATTCATATGCAAATGACTTTAATAAGATATGGTGGCTTCAATGTCACTGATCAGGGAGGTCTCAAAGTAAGATCTTTGCTTTGGTCTTCCACTGGAGGAGGCAAACAAACACTACAGATCTGGAATGAAGTCTGGGCAGCTCTGTGAAGGTAAGCAGGCACTGCTGTATAGATCATTGTGGTCCGGAGGCCATGCCTGGTTGGGGAATCATCTAGGCAGGGGGTCAGAAACCAGATGGCCAAGCTTGCAGGTGTTTTTCTAGCTTAAAACAGCAATTTGCTTGAAGCTCTGCTCTCTCTGCCCATTCCTGCCATGTCTCTTTGTAATAATCCTAGTAGGAAAGAAATTAGCCTCTTACCCTGAGGTCAGGGTCCTGACCGAAGTGGAAGAGTTATTCTCTTGATACTAGAGAATGAAGAGGCTGCCTATGATGTTGGGACCCAACTTCTGGCTGTCAAACACCCTGGCTAGGAAAGGCTCCCTAAGCTGGATGCTTTTGCATCGTCTGAAGGATTTGCTCCCAGTGTAAACATCTGTGGGCAAAAGCAATTGGAATTTGTAATGCTTCTATTTATTAAAGGAAAAAAATACCCTGGGAAGGCATTTTTAAAGAGTGAAATCATAACCGAGTGTTTGCTTTAACTAGTGGTTGCAACTAATTTCTTGTAAAGAGACACAGAAGCGCACGTTAACTTAAAATAATCTCACTCTGTTGTTTCTTGAAGTACAGCCAGGAAAGCCAGTAACAAGCTGTCTCCTTCAAAATCATATCCCTGGATGATATTCGAGCAACCTGGACAATGTAAATACTTTCCTAGGAAAAAACAAGCTGAATCGACTTTGAGGCTCACATCTGCTATTTGCCTTCCTGCCGCTGAGTTCGTGGTTGCTTGCTGCTTTGTCTCAGACCCGAGTAGCATCAGTGGTGAAGGTGTGTGGCCCCAGCAACTCAACAAAATGACAGTATCATTTCCAGAGCCACAGCCACCTTGGGGCCACAAATCAGTGGCCCCACACATAAGCCAGTGTTTCATCTACACTGGTATTTTATCCAGAAGGGAACTTAATAAAATCATTGTGTATACTTTCTGATGCAACCCTAGAGCTTTTTGTTCCCAAGTAGAATAGAGTCTGATGGTTAAAAGACAGTATTGTGCAGATGAAGACAACATCTTTAGGAAGAGGAGCATCAAATTGGTTCTTTTTTTTTTTTTTTTTTTTTTTCGGTTTTTGGGTCACACCCGGCAATGCTCAGGGGTTACTCCTGGCTCCATGCTCAGAAATTGCTCCTGGCAGGCACGGGGGACCATATGGGGCACCGGGATTCGAACCGATGACCTTTGCTTCTTACTCAGTCTGCATGTGTTTCAGATGTTTGTGCTCCATGAGTGTGGGGCTTCCAGTGTTTCTCTTTGGTGCCTTCCTCTTCTCAAAGTGATTGTAGTGTTAAGAGAAGAAAGGATAGCACAGCTTATTTTGGGGGTGGGGGTTGTCCCTTCCTTTAATTTTCAACATTTTCCACTAGATGGATATGCTAAGGAGGAATCTGAAGGGATCTGCTCTTCTTTCTTTCACTTAGTAAGCCAAGAAGCCTGGGCCAAGAGGTGTGGTCCGAGATGCTGGGTTTCCCTCTTTGTCCCCATCGTTGTTTCCTTATTAGCTATCTGCTCGCAGTTCAGAAAGAGAAGCAGTTTGCTTCATTCTAAAAAGTTAATTGATGTGGCATAGTCACACTTTGTGAATTTTCTAAATGGAGCCCAAAGTACCAATTTGAGGTACTTTTGTATATTGTAGATTAAAGGTCTGATCCTCTGAAAGAAATCAGATAAGAGGGCAGTTCTAGTGGTCAGGACATCCTCACACAAAATGGGATGAAGGGGGAAATTCTGATGCAATGACCTAATGGAATCGTCTCTTGGTACATGTGTGAAGAGTCCTGAGAACTTTTCTGTTTAATGGAAGGTTTGCTTGGCAGTTGTGGGCAGACATCTTCTGAATAGCATTTCAGTACTTCAGATGGACAATCCCTCAGTTTGTCTGTTCTCTATTATTTATCTTTTAGCTTTAACACAAAATTCATGTGAGGAGAGGACTTTTTAGCTACCAAGAGATGAGTATATATTTGCTGGAGGTATTCCCTTTGCCCTTCTCAAGTATATAGATGCAATCATCTTATTTTGTATTGATGTAGAATGAGCACATTGCTGAATAGTAGCAAAATATTATTGATGGTAAGAGTCAGGATTGCTTGACTTTTGTCCTGTAAGACAATTAACACCCTTTTAGAGAGTCTAGGTTACAAAAAAGTTGTTAACAAGTCACAGAGCAGTTTGGTGGTGGTTTTCGGGCAGGTCAGCACCTTGGAGAGTTCCCTGACTGGCCAGAATGCATGGAGTTGACTAGTTCATCTTCCATCTGGCTCATTGTCAAGCTCAGGTCTAATTTAAGGAGATTCATCCCCTTTGCTCCAAGTAGGCACCAAGGTATTTGTAGACCCAACTGAGGAGCTCTGAAATGCATCTATTCAGATTTCTCTTGTCTTCAACACTGAGTATAGGCTGCAAACCCCTTTTCAGATTTCTTGACCAATGAAGTTCTTACCTAGGTATGCCTTGTATCCTTCTGGGAATCCAAGAAATAACCTTACATTGCTTGTCTCCTTACCTGTTCATTTGGGTATTGGAGATATGCATCTTCAGTTTGTTTCCTTAGTTCCTGAATCTAGTGAATTTTCTTCTCCCTCCCTCC